>JAFVLL020001277.1:0-65000 GCA_021397915.2 Tor tambroides
GGATTCTAAGATGAATAGAAAGTTCAAAAGAACAGAGTTTATTTGAAATTAACATAATTTGTAACTTTATAATGTATTTTCTCTTAAACAATTTTAAACCCTTTTAAAACAATTTAAAATTAAACAATTTCATTGTATTTCTTGCTGAATAAAACTAATTATTATTTTTTTAAATAAATCACTAATACCAAACTTTTGAATGGTAGTGCATCACAGTTTTGACAAAAAATATTAAGTAGTAAAAACTGTTCATTTTTCTCTGCTCGGCCATCTTCGCCGCGCCTGCAGCAGCGACGGTCTCCGGTTCCCTGCCGCCATCGGGCGGTATCAAAGAGCAAATTTCCGGTGTTGTTTCAAATGCCGTGCCATTACTGTCGCTCGTACAGGGCTCCCCTGCATGCCACTGACGGTCACGGCGAGTGTGTTTCACGCTGAAGCAGCACTCATTGAGACGGAATGTCCTCATTGCGAGGATATGAGTCTCGCCTCTCTGCGCTCATGGAAAGCTTTCTTTTCAGACAGCAACTCCGCCACTCGCGCACAACCCCCATCCCCCCCCCCCCCCATAAGGAGAAAGCAGCGGGGCAGAGGAATTCTGCGCTCGGTGACGAGTGAGCCCATGTCATCTCTGCCCGTCCATGGCCATCGGCTGGAAGGCAAAGGCCACCCACCTGTCCAAGCCGTGTAGGACGACCTCAGCTCTCACTGGACGAGTCTACTCGTCTGCTGGACAAGCAGCCTTGGCGCTTCATTCCATGACGGTTTTACAGGTCTTCCAGGCCAAGCTCCTTCGTTGCATGGACGAGTCCGGCCCAGACCCCGCGGCTTTTAAGGAGCTGCGCAGCGCGCCTGACCTGGCTCTACATGCCACTAAGATGACAGCTCAGGCTATTGGCAGATCCATGGCCAGCCTAGTGGTGCTTGAGCACCATTTATGGTTAAACCTCACGGAGATCAAGGAAGCGGATAAGGTCCCCTTCCTCGACTCCCCGGTTTCCCCTACTGGCCTGTTTGGACCTGCAGTTAAGGGTTTCGCCGAATGCTTTACCACTGCACAGAAGTCGTCTCAGGCAATAAGACACTTCCTGCCAAAGCGCTCCAGTTCAACAGCTGCTTCCAGTTGCCCCAAGACAGCTCCGACTCAGCAGCCTGTGAAAGCCACACCGCCAGCTACTCCCACGGCTCCTAAGCCCGAGCCTCGTGGATGTTCCCACTCAGCCAGACGCTACCCGTTTCCTAAACGCTAGGGCCCCCGACCCAAGATAGCATTGGACCCTGCGCCTCAGGCATCATCCTGATCTGCGGGACAGGAAGAGGAAGGGGCCAAGTCTCGTTGCAGCCGGACCACCCTCCAAGCAGCCTCGGTTGTGCCTCCGAGCACCCTGTTCAGTTCCGGGTGCTGACGGCAGTGTGTTTGTAACCAAAGATTCTGTTGTGAACACGGGTCCTGTTCTAATCACGTCCACACAACCAGCCGCTGTTATAGCGAGGAAAATAAAACACAAACATTTTCAAAAAGAGAGCAAAATTCCTCTTCCACTCATTATGAGCGTCAGGTCCCCACTGGGCAGCCCACCGCTCTAACCAATCCAACCCCTTGCCACGCAGGCCGAGGCCTGGCAGGCCATCCCCGGAGTGTCAGACTGGGTTATGGGGGTACTCTATTCAGAGCACAGGTTATAACTCTATCGGCGCTTCCTCCTTCGGCGCAAGACCAGGAGTTGAATTTACTCTGCCCCGTCAGGGCGTTGAGAGTTTATGCTGAGCGTTCCGCCCCGTTCAGGCAGTCAGATCAGCTATTTGTATGCTTCGGTGGCCACACCAAGGGTTCTCCGGTCACGAAGCAGAGACTTTCCAAATGGATAATTGATGCTATTACGCTAGCGTGCTCTTCTTTGGGCCTTCAATGCCCCATGGGAGTAAGAGCCCACTCAAATAGAGGCGTTGCCTTTTCCTGGGCCTGGTCTAGCGGTGTGTCCATCGCAGAGATTTGTGCGGCGGCCAGCTGGGCCTCTCCATCCACATTTGCCAGGTTTTATAATCTAGAAGTCCCAACCTTACAGGCTCGGGTCCTTTCTGCATAAACAGGGCACTCTGTCATATGACACAACCAGTGCTTGGCGTTTGCCTTCTCCATGTATGCTCTTGGCCCTCACTGAGTTCTGAGGCTGTGCTAAATTATCTTGGGACAATTATTCAAGGCTGGGTGTTCCTCTAGCATAGCACGGTGGGATTATACTGGTTCCCCATAGCGTCTTAAGCAGACGCAGTACGAGTAAAGTATCGATAGGGAACGTACTCGGTTACTAACGTAACCTTGGTTCCCTGAGATACGGAACAAGTACTGTGTACTTTGCCGTGCTATGTAGTTGCACAACTCAGTCGTCGCTTCAGTCGAAGTAACCTGAGATCCTACGGCGGAATGCCCGCTTATATAGCCAGATGACCCCGCCCCTTCTGCCGGGCTCTGGCGGGCTTTGTCGCCATAGGCTCGTGCAGCTTCGCTGCCGAGCCATTGGTTCGTTTTTTATTACACTGCACGAACCAATGGCCGTGCAGTTACACTGCGTTATTGAAACGCTTCAGTCATCGAAGAAAAAGGAGTTTTCCCCATAGCGTCTTAAGCAGACGCAGTACTCGTTCCGTATCTCAGGGAACTGAGGTTACGTTAGTAACAGAGTACGTTTTTGCATAATAATAATAAATATTTCTTGAGAACTAAATCAGCGACTGGAGTAATCAGATCAGATCAATATGTATTTATAAAGCACCTTAAAAAACACAGTGTACCAAAGTACAATTTCAAAGAAATTAGATAAAACACAGTAAAATACAAAGAAAGAGATAATAAAATAAAGCAAGAGAAAAATAAAATAAAATAAAAAATAAACTAATATAAATGCATCTAATCCAAACCAATAGTCCTCACAAAGCAGCAAACGCCTCATCAAACAAAAATATCTTAAGATGGGTTTTTAACATGTTTACAAATGTAAACAATCTGATAGATATTGGTATAATGGATTTATGATGTCTGTCTTATGGTTGCTAGAGTATTTTAATTGCTCCACTGACCTCAGCACTCGCATGCGTCATGACAGTTGTTTTTTTTCTCCTAATCTCTCATTCTCTTATTCTGTTGCCAGTTGCAGGTGAACACACACCAGTAAGCAAATCCGTCACACTGTCGCTCCGAGATCAGAAGCAGAATCTTAAAATAGCCATTCAAATATAGAAAGGACATTGTCAGAGTGCTTTAATACTCCAAGAAAAAGCATGATATTGTGATGTGTATTGCTTTGATGTGCATTGTGTGTGATATTCCTTCAGGGAAGGACAGTCAGGTCAGCCACCGCTGTCTCTTGTTTAGACGCAGTGAGATGCTAAAGTCCTTTGAGGTGAATGTGAGTCAGTCCATTTGAAAATTTCGAACCGTATCATTGCTTCGGATCCGTAAAGAATGTGATAATGGCTCTGACTCAGATTGAGACTGGAGTTTATGAGTTTATAAAGGCCTCTTCTTCTGCCTATTTCTTCTGATATGAAAGCATTTATAGATTTTCATGTAGATATTTCAGTTTTGCACCTCTTTATGCAGTAATTGTTTATACAATATGCCTTCTGGCAAAGTTAATTTCTCTGATATTACCATATGCATTTCACAAATCTGAATATGCATATTACAAATTTGCATTGTGTCCTTTCCGCAAGAGGGTACACGATTACAATGTCATAATGCGCATTATCTCATCTTTTGCAGAAGTCAGTGTCATTTAATTATTGAGAACTACAGAATGCTGTAAATCATCTTTACTTCTATTAGTTGCATTTACGTTTAAGCCATAGTATTAATTGTGTTCATGTTTTTGAGGTTTAGTTGAGTAGAGCCTCTCTCTCCTAATCACTCACATGCTCTTCATGCACTAATTGCTTGGTTTATGTCCACTTACAACATCATGAAAGAGATTCTGCCTTAATTTTAACCTTTCTCTGAGGACTCTTATCACAGCACAGGGAGCGATGGAGGTCGGAAAGAAGAAAGACAGAGAAAAAACAGTCGAGGCAGGGGCCAGTCACTAACTGTACAAGGAGAATATGAACAGAGTCAGTTTGGCATTGTTTTTTAGTACAAGTTGTTGTTTTTATCTACTTTTGTGAGATAAGACTCATCTAAAGCCAAGCAGAAAATCCAAAATAAGCTTCAGTATGGTATTGAGTGGCGCTTTAAAGTATGTATAAATAAAACTGTATATATATTTTTATTTATAGACATTTTATATTAATATAATAATAAATTTATAAAATAATTTCTATTCATGCAAATATATGTATATTTTATACATATTTATAAATTATATAATTTAATTCTTTAATTTATTATAATTATTAAATATTTTATCATGTATAATACACACATATAATTTATAATTTTCTTTTTCCAGCAGATCATTTATTAAATATTAAATTATTATAATTAAAATATTACAATTGTTAAGTATTAAATAATTTATAATTCATATACATGTAAACATGTATGAATATTAATTTAAATGTTTATGTAAATATTTAATCATCTATAATACATATACATATAATTTATAAATAATTTTCTTTCTTTCCAGCAGATCGTCTAAGCATAAGCTTTAATATGGGATGGACTGGGACTCATGCATTTTTTTTTTTTTTTCTGTTACTGGATTTAATATATCTTATGTATCTGTATCAGTATCCAACAATATTAAGTAATCTCATGGTCAAGAGACTGAGATTGAATATTTAAATTTGAAAATTGTTGTAGTTTTTCAAAGAATGTAGTAAAAGAGGTGCAGTTGATTGCATTTTTTGTGTTTTTGCTGAAATAGATGGGAGTCTGTGTTTGAACTGTGTGCCCCATGTTGTGCTAGAGAACTTTGCTGCTTTAGGTGGTTATCTGTGTTTTCTGACAAAATTGGTGTAAATGGACTGGCAAGAACATGTCAGAACCTTTTCTCTCTTCAAATATTTGTTTTTGCTTTGTTTAAATTGATTTTGACAGCAAGCCTACAAGACAACAGTCCCAGCATCCCTGTGGTCCCTATGGCCAGTTCATCCCCAGCTTTATCACAGTTAGTGAAATCAAATTTACTGTGTTGTTCATAAAACTTTGTTTGGAGATGGGTTGAAAAGGCGTACAAGCAATTACTGCCTTGAAAGGGGTCAGAAGGAATAGGTTCTAATGGGCTTTCATTTCTCTGCGTTATTAAAAAAACAACACAAATGCCGGCAGTTCCCTCCGTGATTGGAACTCATTAAATAATTTCTGTTGGTTTTGTGTGAATAACTCTGAGCTGTACCAGGAACTTTGTGTGTCAGAGGAAGGTGTGTGATCTCAAACGAAGCCTCAGTGGGACAGAAAATGTTGTAATGTTCAAACAGAGAATGTTGCAGTGTTCAGCTCTTGTTTTGCTGACTTTCAGAAAAAGGGCAAAAGAGAATGACAGACGTTCTCTTTCTGTGAGCTCCAGTGTCTGAACGAATCCATCAGTTTTGTATGTTTGTGTTCAGATTTAAGAGTCAAATGCACTCAGTATAGATTCTTCAAAACAATACAGATTCTTAAGAAAAACCAGCAAATGGCTAGTGTGTGTTATTCTGCTAACCTTAAAATAATTTGTTTCTGTCCCAGCTCAATGTGAATAGACAAGTTAGCCATTTGTAGGTTGATTTTTGCATCCTAATTCAGTTCAACATGGCAGCATTGAGATATAATTATTATTTATTTAATAATATTTATTTAAATTAATCTACTTAAATGATATACAGAATAAAAATCTCTTTATAATGTTTACTCAAAGGGTTTAATAGTAGCTATTGAATTTAGCTGTTTTTGTCTCTAGTCCAACCTTGTTCATGTTTTATATTAACTTGAGAGAAAGACACGCAAGTAAATTAATATTATCAGCTGAACTAAATGAATCCATCACCACAAATTAGTTTCAGTAAAGAACTTGATGATTTTCATGTGGTGAAAAAATGATAAAAAGATGAGATCTGAGGAAGACAGGAAAAAGACAAAGAGGGGGTGAAGAGAACAACAGATACGTAATTTAAGACTGAATCTCCAAACACATGTAGTCTGTGGGCAGACCATGGCAAGACACAAAATGGAAGCTTTAGTGTGACAGTGGGAGAAGAAGATCTTCATCATTCAAAATTTAAAGGAACTTTAGTTGTGGCTATACCATGCTAGTAGAACAGTGTTTTAAAATAACCAAGGCATCTGGTTTTGTGGAAAACACAATGATCAAAATTAGAGAACAGCAATGATTGCAGCCCGAAGAAAGATTATAACTAAAAATTTCTGAAGGTTACAGCAGTCAAAAATTAGTAGGAAGTGTACAGGCCCTTGCTTTGAACGACTATAGCAATTCCAGCTGCAGTGTTGAACCGATTCCCCATCAAGAGTCTTCACATTATCCTGTCCTCTCTTGCATTTGTCTTTCATGGACGACCAGCCTTTTTGGGGGACTTGAATGAGTTAAAGACATTTTAAAGATGCAATATTCTAGAAATCACAGATTTGGAATGACCAACTTCTCTTGCTATGGCTGCTATTGGCCTTCATCTGGAGGGTTTCAGTCGCTTTAGAACAGCTCACCATCTTGCAAAGTCAGTGAAAACTGGAAAGTTAGGCTGCCAGAATTTGTCAGATAATTAAGGAAATTAGCACAAGGTGGCAGATTAACACTAATAAAGTGTTCTCTAATTTTGATCAGCATTCTTTTTCAAATATCTCATTTAAGTTTTTTATACTGTGCTTCATAATATATTCAACTCATGAAAAATGCTTAAAAAAACTGCACTTTTACTTAAGATAACTTCAAATAGGACTCTAAGCAGTGACTTCCAATTTTAGGAAATTGTAGGTTGTTCTCTAATTTTGATCTCCACTGTAAGTGAAAGTTTTGATGATTCCAAAATTCTTATAGGTGCCATTTCCTAACTGATGGTATTTAATCTCTCCATATACAGTTCATATTTCGTAAAATCAGTGACGTTAAGAAGGAGGAAGAAGAGAGGCAGCGCTCAAAGAATGAGGTTCCACTCACGATTCCCGTGGACCACCCGGTCCGAAAACTTTTCCAGAAGTTTAAACAGCAGAAAGAGCTCCGGAACCAGGGCGCTTCGGCCCAGCTGGACCTAGAGAAGAATCAGCAGCATCTACAGCAGCCCATACGCACGGCGAAACCTCACACCTCCCTCATGCAGAACTCGCTGCACACGGTTCAGAACGGGTCCACCAGCGTGGTCACCATTTCCCAAATCACACCAATCCAGAACTGCCTAGCCTACCCCAAAGCGGGCGACTCCATCAAGCAGAACAACCGTGACATCATGGAACTCAAACCTGCCTTGGCCAGCACTGATCAAGTCGCAAATCGACTCAAAGTGAATAACACCGCGCGAACCAAACCTGCAGGAACCGCCCGTGGCTGGATGAGACTGAAAAATAACATGGCTGCCCCAGGTTCACCTCCAGAGGATGAGAGGAAAGAGGGATTGAACAATGCAGCTAAGGCAGTGTCCATGGAGCGCATTTCACCAGAAGTCAAAGTTCAGATAGAAAGTGTTGAGGAGGTTGGAACATCCAGGAAGAATTCACTCCGCAAAACGGACTCTTGGGATAGTGGCCTTACATACAGCGACCAGAGACTGGATAGGGTTTCAGAACCACAGAGCCCTGTTCCCGGAGTCGGTGAAAGAGAAGGACCAGCCCGGGATTTTTACCCCAGTAGCGAGAGCTCAATCCAGGCCTCGCTGCAAGAGGCAAGGCTGGAGCTGCGGACAGAGATCCAAGCTCTGAACGGAAGGATGGCGGCTTTAGAAGAACAGGTTGGACAAATTCTCAGGCTACTTTTAGAGACATCCAAGCCCATGTCTAGTGAAGACCCAACCCCAAAAACGCACAGACCCAAACTCAAAGCACAAGGCAGCATCCCAGTGTCCACACTCAGTACGCCAGACTCTGAAAAGGATGAGGGTTTGCCATAGGAAAACAGATGTTGCTTTCAATAAGCATTTGAGATGAAGCATTTGTAGCATTACTGGGGTTTTGGTGCATCTGAATTTAGCACCTGTACCTGCAGCTTATAGAGGAACGCCTGAAATAGGAGCTTGAGTTGGTTTCTGAAATAGGAGCTTCTGATTTCTGAGGATAAAGCTGACACCTGAACATCTGTATGGAAACAGGAACTGGTTTCTGGATCTAAATAACTGCCAGGAACTCTAACCCTATCAGAGTACAGTGGCATGTACTGATAAATACAAAAACAAGAGGATTTTTAGTTTTAGTGCTTTAATGTTCAATCAGCACTTTTTTGCACACTGAAGTAATGCAGGAACTATTGTTTTTCCCCTACTTTTTCAGCGTGAGTTTGTATATATAATGCATGTCCAGCTGGGTTCTGGCTTGCCAAAAATGTACAACCCTGATGATGTCTGTACAATTGAAATTATATTTAAATGCTTGTATATTATGCAGTTAACTGCATGCAGATCTATTTATTCTCACAGAATGCTTATTTTCAATGTGTAAATGAAAGAGACTGTTGATTGTCTTGATATCACCATAATGTACATTCAGGTTTATAACAAAATGTAGCATGACAGATCACTGAGGAAGAATGTGTTGTGTTTGAAACATTTACGTATGCATGAATGACTTTCACAGCACTCAAGAACTTTGCCTTAAAGGACCTGAACATCACTCTTGAGATAAAGCTGAAGAAGAAAAACCTGCACTGGTTGTCAGTGTTCTCATATGCAAGATGTTTGTCAGTCTTTCTATACATTTTGATTTATATGTGTCAGTTTTCATTTCAGATTTTTTTGGACAAGGATTTTGGGGGGTATAGGATTTTATGCCTTTCATTTATGTTCCACTCAATGTTATTGGGTTTATGTTATAAGCACCAGTAGCAGCTTTTGGGCCTGAAATGCAGCTTCACCACTGTATATCTGTTGACTATATTATATGCAACCTTAATAAAAAATGGTAAATAAAAAATTACAATTGTAAGAGTAAACCGCAATGTTTTGTTCTCATATGCAAGATAACATTATAAATGATTTGCTTATCTCTCAAAACAAAGTCCTTTATCTTAGGACTGGAATGCACACAACTGAAACACATCTGGGTTTACTCAACCTGACCGTCTCTTCAGGAAAACAAGATCACTCTGCAGATCGGAACCCCACAATAACAGTGAAAATGGAACCAACTCTGTAAAATGCCTAAAAGCATTGTAACCTTTTAAAGGTATTGCTGTATTTATTTCTTCTAAGGTTTACTTAAAACACTTTATGTACAGTATATATAAACTATTTTGGAGTCAGTAAGAATTTTTTTTTTTTTTGAAAGAAATTAATACTTGTATTCAGCAAGGAAGCATAAAGTTGATCACACAAGTGACTACATTGTTGCAAGAAACTTCAGTTTCAAAAAATGCTGTTCTTTTAAACTTCCTGTTTTTTTTAAAGAATCCTGAAAAAAAAAAAATCATGGTTTCCACAAAAATATTAAGCAGCACAACTGTTTTCAACAAGAATTCTTTCTTGAGCAGAAAATCTCCATATGATAATGATTCTAAAGGACTGTGTATGTATATACATTGTATGTATTTCAGTTTTTAATAGTTTCATTTTTCATAACTATTTTTAAAATAGTTTTTAAAAATGCTGCTTAATAATGTCTCCCTCTTTGTTTCCAGGTAGTGGAGAGTTAAATGTACCCGCACAGGTTAAGAGTGCAGTTCTCTGTATTACGGTCCTGCTGGTTTTATCCTGTTCTTTACAAAAGAAAGACAGATGAAGCTCACGCCTGAAGTCAATTTTCAGGTAGCGGTGCTGCAGCTTGGCATCAAGCCCTCAAGATTCTGTTATTACAACCCATTTATCTCTCACGCTCTCTCTCTTTTTGCTGAGCTTGCTAAAGATCTGGAATTGGCCTGGTTTTAAAATATCAGTTTTGTGCTTTTGTATTCTTTTATACACTCACACACATAAATATTGTTTCACAGATACAAGCCCATTTCAGCAGTAATGTATGTTTGTGAATGTAAAACCAAAGACTGTGCTGTATTGAATATAACATGAGGTCTGCCTTCTGTGTACTAAATAGTCCCAGTTTTGGTTGAGGGGGAAAGGAAAGGGAAAGGGAAGTGGTGTGTGGCCAAGTATGGTGACCCATGCTCAGAATTTGTGCTCTGCATTTAACCCATCCAAGTGCATGCACACAGTAGTGAACATACACCCGGAGCAGTGGGCAGCCAACGTTGCAGCACCCGGGGAGCAGTTGGGGGTTCGGTGCCTTGCTCAAGGGTCTCACCTCAGTCATGGTATTGAGGGTGGAGAGAGTGCTGGTTATTCACTCCCCCCACCTACAATCCCTGCCGGACCTGAGACTCGAACCCACAACCTTCGGGTTACAAGTCCAACTCTCTATCCATTAGGCCACAGACTGAGCTGTTGTATTATAGTATATAGATCATCAGACAAATTTAAGCAGTAAAAAGACCAAGAGGTCAAGGGTTTTGCTAGTTAGCATAGATATCCCCTGCTAAAAATATACAGTAACTACCATTCTGCTGCTCAAAAGCATCTTTCAGCATAGACAGCCATTCTGAAGTCACTATATATTGCAATTAAGATGAATGGGAATGATAAGATTCTTATTGATCAGACTGTCTAGATATCAGACAATTCCCTGTAGCAATGTAGCTGCATGCAAGCTTATATTACAAGATCACACAGCCTAACTCTCTTTCTCGTCACTTTCTTTCTCTGTCAATCTCTGCGTTTTGAAAGCATTCAATTTGAAAACACTAAACTGCATTGCAGTATAGGAATTTAATCAAAGTCACTGCCCTTCAAAAAATGGATAAGCCTGGATGTATAGAGAGAGTTCATAATCATTGTTCAGTGATAACAGTGATTTGGTTATCACAAACATTTACTTACTTAGTGACCTTGAAATAGTGCAGATATTAATAATAGTATTTAAAAAGACCAAAAATTAATGAACATAAAGGTAAGAGACAGGTTCTGTGTAAGACGACTGTACAGTGTCTCCCATAATTTTCTCTCTTGCTTATATTTAGAAGCTAATTTGGTTGGATCTGTACCTGTCAGCTCAAACGCCTGGAGTTGTTTGAAAGAGCCTGTCTTGTGCATGAGTAGGGCCAGATTTAGAGTTTGTTTATTTGACAGTTAATTGAATGGAAGTGATTTGACAGAAGGGTAATTTTGCCAATTAATCTGGGACAAAGGCAGCTTTGGAGGAGGTTTGACATTTCTGGGAATGCTGGTGAATTCTGTACATGCCAACATTACCGTAGAAACAAAATCACTGGGAACACTGTTGATCAGAAGCAAGAACAAATAATGGCCCTAAGGCATCAGCCTTTTTTGGAGGCCCCCTCTTGTACCCCCACACACGGTTTTTGCCAGGGAGTTAAAATAGGGAAAAAATAGTGTCTTGTAACTGTGATTTAAAATCACTTTATATTGCACGTCTCAAAGTTAAGAATTTGGTTTTAGTATCTCATAATATTTTTTGGAAAAGTTTTGGAATTTATGTGATCAAAAGCACAGTAAAACAGTAATTTTATGAAATATTATTGCAGTTTAAATAACTGTTTTCTACTGTTATATATGTTAAAAGGAAATTTATTCTTGTGATGGCAAAGCTGAATTTTCAGCTTCCATTACGCCAGTCTTCAGTGTCACATGATCCCTTAGAAATATTTTATTTTATTTTCAGAAGCCAGGACCACATTTTAAGTACATCTTTGTCTCCATGATAAACAACATTTTTGTGTCACTCTTGTGAAGAAGCCACCACATTTATCTGAGCAAAATCAATTAAACTAATCTGCACACATTTCTGATTGTGAAACTCAATGAAACTATATTAAACTGTTGGCTCTAAATGTAATTTCCAGTGTAGAAACTGCTGAATTTGACACCTGAGGCGTTACACACTGTGTTCAGGTTTATAATGGAAAGGTAATAATCATGTGCATCTGCTATACTCAATACAATGCCAGAATAGCAGAGGAGAATGTTTTCTCATCATTTTCACATTAGTGAGGTTTTAAATTATTTATCACGCAGGGACTGCTGGGACATGTGAAATCACAGTAACGCAGCATTTAGAAAAATTAATCTTCAGTGCTAAAGTATTCTGATGATGAGAAAATTCTATATTCTCATTTTCCTATGTGTATGTGTGTGTGATCAGCAAATGTAAAGTAAATACACTAGAGTTTAAATGGAGAAAAAGTTTGCCTGGTTGGCCTGAGATGGAAAGTCAAGAGCAGGTGGTAAATATATGACTATAAATGGCATTAAACTATGAGTCAGTGATTGAGATGAGAGCAGCATTGAGCAGGTGGTTGGACCCCCTATTGATGTCTTTATCACACATATGGTCATGTGTCATAGTCACAAGACTTTTGCCTCTACCGTCTACAAAACAAACACACAACAAATCTCCTTACAAATAAGCAAAAACAAAAAAATTTACTTTGTTTTTGTTACCCATCATGCACTGTGGCCATTAGATTATACAGTATTTTTAAGAATTGCCTTCTTTATTTACTGTATATTTAAGGTAATATATATGGAGATACTGAAATATACTTCGGTTCAAAAGTGTGGGGTTGGTAAGATTTTTTTAAAATGAAAAGTCTCAGGCTCACCAAAGATGCATTTATTAGAAGAAAAAAAATACAGTAAAATATTTCACAAAAAACAGTAGTTTTATGAAATATTATAACAATTAAAAATAACTGTTTTTAAATTTTAAAATGTGATTTATTCCTGTGATAGTAAAGTTGATTTTTTAGCAGCCATTACTCCAGTCTTCAGTGTCACATGATCCTTCCGAAATCATTCTAAGGTTTTTTTTTGTTTGTTTGTTTGTTTTTTTTGCTCAAGAAACATTTCTTCTTATCAATGTTGAAAACAGTTTTGCTAATATTTTAATGAAAATTGTGCTAAATGTTATGCTTTGAAGTCTCTGATGAATAGAAAGTTCAAAAGAACAATCCATTTGTAAAAAAATATCTTTAGTAACATTATAAATGTCTTTACTGTCACTTTGGATCAGTTTAATATATTTAATACATAATAGAAGTTTTTCTGTCTCAATTAAAAGAACAGGATAGAACTCAAAATGTTAAATAATTTAGTGGCTTACGCCCTGTAGCTACAAGATTTTTTTTCAGGTTATGACAGAAGACCACAAGTGTGCTGTTTGCAGTTTTATTCAGTTTTGCTCTTTTCAGGAAAAAAGTTGAACGAAAATACAAAGAAGATGAGAAAGTAACATACAGTTGACCATTTGAAGGTAAAATCTCTCACACATGTATATAGACATCAAACAGATTGATTTTGATGCATTTTATTCCTGCAGTGCACATGCTCTTTGGCGTTTTAACCACAACTAAAGTGGAGGCTGGTTTCTCCATATATCAGACTGAAGTAATGCATTCAGTGGTGCTAGTGAGACAAACCCCACAGTCACACCGGAGGGCCACTGGGTAGGTGTAGGATGGGTCCACGTCTGCTGAGCAGTTGGACAGGTGCACCGTCTCTAATCGAGTTTCGTTATAGGTGCACACACGCTGGTGGGACTCAATGAAGGGCGGGTCCAGGACAGGCTTCTGCAGCGATTGACAGGTGCGTATCAGACTGATGTCATAATGAGGACTTTTCATCTGGGCTACTGATTTATTTTTTTAGATACACTGTAGACTTAAAAGCATCTTTAAAGTTTAATGTTTAATAATATACTGTAGAATCTTTAATTAAACATGTTAAATAATGCCTCAAATGTCTCTTCCAACCCAAATAACATTTACTGGAAGTGAAATTTGTCTCTGAAGGCACTTTTTTTCTTCAAAAATGAAAGTGATCCTGGTCTGACTCTGAGTGTACACATTGAAAATAAATACTCACTTTCCTTCAGATATGCTCTTATAAGAGCAGTAAATAATAATATATATAAAACATCTTTTGCAAAAAATTGTCATGAACCAAAAAATACATAAGAAACCATTATAAAACAATAAAAACAAGGAAAAAAGCTAGGCCTGACTGCAATATCTCAAACATTTTTCTCTATTTTCTGTTATTTTTTTCCCTTTAATTTCCAGCAATCAGCCCAAGAGGTTCTCCGCCTCTCTCTTAAGAGCACTGAAGGAAAAGCTGTTCTTTTTTTCTTTTTCTTTTTTTTCGGAAAATGATTATTTGGGTCAAAGTAAGTTCTGTTCCCAAAGTGCTTTCAACTGCTCTGTGTAAAATTAAAACACAATCCAATCCTATAAAAACAATAATACAAATGTAAACTATTTTGCAAATTAAATACAAACTCTAATATAATATCTTTGCATTTTTGTGAAATAGTCGAACCTTTTTAGCTGCTTCAGTTTGTATAAAAACAAAATCACCTTGTCTGTTATTTATGCTACTATGTAATATACAGTATCTGGAGTTTAATTTGATATATTAGAGAATTATAAAACTCTGTTAAATTTCTTTACATTTCTTGTAATAAAATATTATCACCTGACTATTTTATTTATATATATATATATATATATATATCATTTTGATTAAGTATTGATCACATTGCAGGTGTGCTGCAAAAGCCCTTCTCTCTTTATATGTGAGCATATGTTTGTCAAGGGCTAATAATATCAGTCTTACTTCCCAGGTCTCACAGCGTCCCCAGCAGGCATCAGTGGTGATGTGCAGCCCACCGCATCCTGGCTTGCGGGCCAGAAAGGTAAATTCTCTGACTGCACAGCCAATGAAACGCTTCAGGTTGAGCACAGAAGCCTCAATATGAGCACCACAACACAGCCAAACAGCCAGTGTCACACAGCACAGGGTTACAGGAGACAGTCTACCACACATACAAAAATAATGAGAGTTCATCATGAGGTCGTGTGTCTCAGAGGAATGATTAAGTGTTAAATCCTCTGTAGGTTGCTAGAAATCAAACAATTACCCTTGATTAACATAAGTGTTTATAATTTGAGTTGTAATGATCCATGAAAATAGCTGTTTTTCTTGTAAAGAATAAAGGTCACATTAAAACTGTTTTGTAAAATTTGTATCATTTCTAACATGTACACTAACATTCGAAGGTGGTCACTTTTTTTTACAGTACATTCAGCAAAGATGCATTATATTGATCAAAGTAACAGTAAAGACATTTGTAATCTTTACAAAACAATTTATTTGAAATAGAAATCTTATTTTGAACATTCTGTTAATCAAAGAATAAAAAATCACAGTTTGCGTAGAAAAACATTGTTGCAATGTTTTCGACACTGATGATAAGAAATGTTCAAATCAGCTTGTTAGAATGATTTTATCAGAAGACTGATCCATATTAGAAGGATCATGTGAAAATTTAGCTTTGGTATCACAGGAAATAAATTGCATTTTAAAATATATAAGTTATTTTAAACTGTAATAATATTTTTACCATTTTACTGTAATTTTGATTAAACAAATTACATTAATAATCAACCCCACAATTTTGAAGATGTTGTTTTTTTGTAATTGTTTTACTGTTTTACCCTTGAAAATCAATCATAAACATTACATTTTTAAACTATGATAAGATATACCAAAATATAATTTCCATAAAAAGCTGTAAAAAGGACTATTTAAGTTTTCTCACCCCTGTGCTCCAGACCTCAGAGGAGCCATTGCTGATTCCAGTGACTCTGGATCTGTTTACAAAATAACAGTATTTAATAAAATAATCAATAAAACATAAATCTCACTTATCTTCTATTTGTCTTCTTAGTTTCAGCAAGGTCAAAATACCTGGATGGCAGATGCAGCACAGCTAAACTCTCCAGAATCAACGAAAAATCTCACTTTCAGTCCTGATATCACCTCTCCTGAAGTACTTCTGACACTGAACTTGCACAAATCTGTAATTTATAAGAAATGGCACTGCCAACCCCACCTAAAACACATGGGGCTCTCTCTGTAGCGCCAACTGCATCCAGAAGTAATAAAGAGCTGAGTCCATGTGTTTGGAGATTGATCCAGTCCCTCAGGCTCTGAAATCAGTGCACGTCTTACCTGCTGCTCAGGTACATCAGCTGTACATCCATTAATGAAGAGAAAAGAACCTCCTTTTGTTCAGAATCATCCATATGGAAGAGAATGGGAAGCACATTCATCCTCTAATCCATGTATTCATTTATTCATCCATCCATCTTGTGGGTTGGTTAGTCCTGGCTCCAGAAGGAATATGAGGAGGTGTCAGGACAGGTTAAATGAGACGTCAGGCTCCAAACAGTTAGAGTTTAGTCAGATACTTACCATGGCAACATGGTGGCAAAATCTAAGAAGTGATTTTCCCAAAAAGGTCCAATATAATTGACACCTGAGGGCACAAGATGACAATTGTGCTGACTTAATTTCCTCTAAAAATCATTTTCTTTATTACATTCTTTATTTCTCAAATGAGAAAAAAATGGCATTGAACGTGTTTGGATTTCATGAATGACAAACAGGCATATTAGATATATAAATATTCTGCCAAAGCCTGAAGAATAGTACTGATCTGCATGGGGCCACTAATGCATAATTCCAAACAGCTTTAAAAACTTTTTATCAGTAGAACAAAAACAAAACTAGTTGAATAAAACACATATAGCCTATCATGCACAATACAGAATATATATTAGCTGAAATGTGCAACAAAGTATTATTTAGAGTGGATGAACCCGAGATCAAGTAACCTTAAACTTAAAATATATATATATATATATATATATATATATATATATGAGACTCACTGTCCCACATCATTTCCTTTTAGTTCTGCATCAGTATCCTCTACACATTGTTCGTTTTTTAATTAAATGAACATGTAAGTGTGCTGAATGTAGGCTATATGTAGGTATACACTGGCGGAGTATTCAGTGAGAATTATGCAATGAATTTCGCGTAACGCAAGTTATAGGCCTAATTTGGCGCCTACTGCTTAGTCAAGAAAACTTCAGTTATCTAAAAGACATTTAAAAAAAAACTTTTTGCTGTAGGTGTTATATATAAATGTATAATAAAGTTTTAAACAACGATATTTTGTGCTGTGTGCCTATTTGTCGTATGTAAATTTATAGTAAAGTGATAGGCCTATATAGCCTATCTACTGACGCATCACCTTGAGAAATGCGAGCAGTGATTAACTTTTAAGGTTTAATTGCGATCACAATTTACCGGAGCTCTAAGAAATTTTGCGGGCTAATTTAAGTAGTAATCAGAGCCATCGGGAATTTTGCCTGAGGGCGAAAACTTTCCCACGCAGATTTCGCTAGTGTTCAAATTGGTTTAAAAGTGACGCATTTTCCTAAGGAAGTTTGCCTATATTTTGATAATGTGACCGTATTTAGTCATGCATTTTAACATTTATCAATACTGAAACTTTGTTCAAATCCAATGTTGAAACCTACAAAACTTGTCTTGTGGTAACTTTTACTAAGGCCACGAACCCTGTTTTGACTTCCTTCGGAGTGGCTGGAGCCGTTGGTGTGTGACCTGCACAAAGCCCCTCATCATAATTCCCACCGTGCGGTTATTGATCTACAGGGGGTTAATTTACTGGTTTGTCTGCTATAATCCTTTAGGTACGCGCGCTGCCCTGAGTGGTCGTTATAATTAGAGACCCCCGCGGGCGCGTTGGGTTTCACTCACTCACTCACTCCGCCGCCTGGCCGCTTCTCCCGGTGAGCTCAGCGGGGAACGGGAGGGAATATACGAGCTTCACTCTTCGCTACACGCAGTAATATGAACTCCCTAACGATTTGTATTTGTCGTTATTGTAGTTGACGACGGAAAACATTCAACACTGGTGCAAGTGGACATTTAAAGAGAATTTCATACTTTGCCAAACATGTAAGTAGAGTTTGAGTTCATCTGAACAGACCCACCTTGACAGATCTAAGGTCACTGAATAACGCATAACTAATAACCCCATGTTTATTTTAATGTATTAACTATCTTTGTTATTATTTTTGTTCTAAAAGTTGAAAACGTTATATCAATACTATAATACAGCCTAAATACTTAAAAAAAAAAAAAAAAAAACAACACTTTATATAATAGGCTGTAACTGAATAGGCTTTCAGTTTAAAAGAGTAGCATACTGTCGGGAATCAAACAACGTTATAAAGCCATGCAGTAGAGTAGAACTGTATACTGTGTGTGTTTGATAGTTGATATTGATATTGACGTGTGTTATATTGTGCTCTACTTGTAACACGTGCCAGCGCCAAGATCCAGGGGGCGTGGTTGGATCTAGATCCAACTCCTCCCACCTTCCATATACCTAAACCTACCCATCTCCACCCCCTGATCCCTAAACCCACCCATCTCCACCCCTAAACTTACCAATCTCCACCCCCTAGATGTGGATCCAACCACGCCCCCTGGATCTTGTGTTCTGCAGTGAGGGGCTACTGCTATTTTGGGCCCGTGGAGCATGCAACACCCCTCTCAAGCTCCAGGCATTTCGTGTGTCAGAGGTCACGCTGGTTATTCTGGACCGAGTGCGGAACGTTTCTGCTGCCTATGCATGCAACTCTGATAAATATTCATTAAATTCAACTGAAACCTACAGTTAAATAAAAAACAATAACATACGCTACTACTATTGAAGAGATAATATATACTGTATATGCAATTTTTTGCCATTGACTTGGTATGCCACTGTATGCGAACCTGCTAAGAGTTACTTACAGCTTTCATTGTCTCTTAGAGGGACAAGCACTGTTACTTATTGTTTTGGCAATGATTTCTGTTATAAATAAAAAAAAAACATAGGCTTTGGGCATTGGTTTAAAGGAATAATTCATCTAAAATAGTCATATTACTGTAGCAAATATCTGGAAAAGAGCTACATAGAGCTAAATTAAACATATTAGTGGTTGGACATTTCTACAATCTGGGTGAATAAAGACAGTTATCATGCCCAGTGTCATGTCCAAAGGCAGTTTCAGACACTTCACTTCTTTGTCAGTGTTTTTGGTTTTCAGGTTAGGCATAGTGACATGTTCTCATAAAAGATTTGTCTCTGCTCTGCATAGGTGATCGTCCTGTGGGAGTGTTGCGTTCTTTACGTGTGAAATGCTTTAGGTGCTGTTGTGGTCAGTCCATGTGGATGAAGTTTCCATGTAACTCTCTTAGTCATTTAGGTTGATTTGTCTGTGATCCCAGCACTCTGATTCAGAGATAATGCACAGATGTGTTTGATCTCTGGGAATGTGTCCGGTCTGTGTTAAGGCCTGCTGTGTTTTCATTCCACATTACTATGCCAGTATGTGCGATCTCTTTCTCTCTCTGTTCTCGTTCCTGTGAGTCCAGCTCAGGATAGCACACATTCTTCCACCACTCTGTTCTCTAACAGAGTCACATTGTGCTGCAAGGACACGCATTCACGTGGTCACAGGCTGATTCTGCCATGACTTTGATTTCACTCTTTATTTGAGAAATTTGTGTTTATCCAACACTTTAATCATGCCCCTCAGATTCTGAAAAAAATGGCAGTTTTTGCTCCCCAGAGGGTGCCATTGCTTTGTGTCTACCCACAGGAACCAAAAGGTCATTGCTACAAGTGCAGTACATTCAGTATGTTCAATTTCCTCATCATATGTGTCTTAATATGTAATATAATGGATAAAACATTAAAAATGCACACATAACCAAAAACACTATGGAACTTAGTTATTTCTGTTTCTATGACCTCTAAAAAAATAGCCTTTAAAAATAACTTTGTCTTGAGAATATTGCTTTAAGTAGTACTCAGTTTATTGATTTTTCAATTGACATGTCCTCAGATTATTTTTTTACAGGAAAATACAAGCATAAACAACCAGTATTAATAATGGAATTGCTATTTTCATGAGACTGTGTAAAAAATATTTCAGGTAAATAATCAGCCAGACCATATCATATTTCTGTAAGTCTAGTATACCCTTTTATTGAAATGCTTCCTTAAACTACAAAACAAGCATTTCATAAAAGTTACAGAGTCAAAAAAAGAAATGCATAACAGAAAGAACTTTTAATACAACCCTGTGTTAATGGAATGTTAAATATACTATTAAAAATAAAAGTTCTTTATTGTCATCTATGTTTCCATAACATCCATGGACACTTTCCATTTAACAAAACAGAAGATTTTAAAGTTTTTTAAAATTCGTTGAAAGGTTCTTTTGGGGAATCCAGAATAGTTCTTATACGGTATCACTGTAAAAACCCCATTTTGGAACCTTTATTCTTAAGAGTGTAAACCTGGACTGCTGTGACATCATCTGTCCTCTCCACAGATGCAGCAATGCCTCAGATTTTTCTCAACTAACCTCTCTCCATGGGAACCATGACATCTCAAAGGACATCCGGAAACCTGCCCGATGAGCGTGGCTCACTCCCACTGGACATTGATGATGTCCACATACTACTGCAAGGTCAGATTGAAGCTTTTATTGAACATAAAACTAAAATAAAATGTTGCTCAAATCAAGTTTGGTGTGTCATTATCTATTATAGGTTTGACAGTATTGAAATGTGTATATTGCAATGTAATTTTCATTGGACTTTGGGTGATTCTATGAATTCATTCATTCATCCATTCATTCATTTATTCATTCATCCAACAAACTTTCTTCTTCATCTGTTCTTTCAAAAGCAGATTAAAGTGATTTATTGTTAATGCCAACTGGTATGGGTTAAAATCTCTCACACTCTCTCTCTCTCTCTCTCTCTCTCTCACGCATACATACACCCAAACACATTATGCTGTGATATTAAATCAATGACTTAAATAAGGCATAAATAATGCATGGCCACGTGTTTTGCAGATTGTTTGGTAACAGACAGATGTAATTAAAGGTCTGTTGCCCTGAGTCATAAAGAGTTGCACAAAAGTGTTTTTCTAGATTGAAGGGTGTGGGTAATCCAGTTTTTTTTAATCCACAAAATCTTCGCTGTCTCTGTTGTAGTGTTTTTGTTGTTGTTTGAGAGTAAAATAATATGGGTGTGTTGATAAGGAGTAGTTCACTCAAAAATGAAAACTTGCTGAAAATGGACTCACCCTCAGGCCAAGATGTAGATAAATTTGTTTCTTGATCAGAACAGATTTGGAGAAATTTAGCATTACATCACTTTTTCACCCATGGATCCTCTGCAGTGAATGGGTGCTGTCAGAATGAGAGTCCAAACAGCTGATAAAAACATCACAATAATCCAAAAGTAATCTGTTTTGGACTTTTTTCCCACTGGTAAATGGTGCTTGATCTGTTCATATTTCTCTCCTGATTCAGACGAGTCCACATTTTCATAGGAGAAAGCAATATTATGGATACAGGCCTTGTATTTTGACTGGAAGCACTGGTTTATTATTGTTAATTTATGGACTAGAGTCATGTGGATTACTTGTGGATTGTTATGATATTTTTATCAGCTGTTTGGACTCTCATTCTGATGGCACCCATTTGTGAGTAATGCTAGATTTCTCCAAATCTGTTCCGATGAAGAAACAAACTCATCCACTTCTCAGATGACCTGAGGGCGAGTAACTTTCCAGCAAATTTTATTTTTTTAATGAACTATTCCTTTAATGAACACAATTTAGGCAATTAGTTCCAGAAAAAAAATTGCTCACTGCTCGTTTGTGGAGTCTGGGGCTCGTTCAATTGCCAAGAACTGATATGTTTTAATGTGTTTTCAGACGACTACTGTTATTTTTAAATCATTAGAAAAAAATACATTGTGACTTTGGTAATAATTCCCTCTTTCAGTGTTCTGAAATTAACTAAAAAAAGTCAATGTAAATTAGTAAAAAATGATGGCAGGTGAAATTGTGTTGCACAATATTTGTTTCATGTCTCAAGAATAAGTGAATAATTGATGTCTTAACATGTTGATCACTGCCGGAAGCCTGAGGATACAGTAGAACTGCATTAGGAGAAGCGTTAATCAGCACCTGTGTGGACATGCTGTGTGCGTTTCTTTTGGCATAAGTAAAAGGTGGAGCTTTTTTTTTTGAAAGCTGCAGTACAGACACTTGATCCTGAATTACATCGCTAAAGGTTACCAGGCAAGTTGTGCCGTGTGTTTACGGTACTTTTCAGTTCTACAGCTGACACATGTTCTTCAGTATTTCAGTGCGGGAGTTTTGCACTGCTTTGCTGTTTTGCAAGATGAGGCTGGTTTCTGAAACATTTCTGTCTCTGCACACTTCAACTTGCAACAACTGATGATAATACAGGGAATTCTGGGATAGCAAATCTGCTGACAGCAGCATGGGTGAGTTTGCAGTTGGTTTGAAATTAGTTAAAAATATTTTTGTTCAGCTGTTGGAAAATGCTGTGTAAAAGATAGACCAGACATATTAGAATAACATTTAGTGCATTTTAACTGACATTAATATTATTCTATCATGCACATCTGAACATCATTGTGCAATCACCACTATTGATGTCTCCTTAAAAGACAACAAAAAGAAGTTGCCTCATTTTGTTGGGGTTGAACACTCATCTGAAAGGTCTCATAAGAAGAAACATGGATCACAAGGTGAAGTGCACATAATTTGTATCCCAAAAGTTGCATTCAGTGCAATCTTATAGAAAATAGACTTTTTAAAAAATAAAATAAGCATTTAATATTGGCTGTATGTCTTGAAAGACTTCTTTCAAAATACATTAATCATGGAGCTTTCAGTTATGGTAGTGTATTTGATTTTACTTCACTATGAATCACTACGAAAGTCATTTGTTCATCATATCTGTCCCTCCTGAATGAAGTGTCAGTCAAAAGCTGTCATATGTGTCTTTTCTTTTTTTTCTTCTCTATGGTTTCACCATTGTGTCCCCTCCCTCTGTTGTTCTCTCAAAGAGAGGTGTTGTCTCTAACGAGTTAAGAACTGCACCTCCCAAAACACAGTAGATTATACGATATGAACTTCAATGGAAACATTCCTGTCTTTTCTGTCATTTTGTTTCGGTACAGTTCATTTCAGTTAGGTCACCAGTAAAGGGGAGTGTTTGCTGGGAGGATTTTGGTGTTTTGAAATCTTTCTTTCTGAGGTGGATCAACACCAGTTTTTGACTTTGTGTGTCTGCCACAGTTTTTCCCTTGCTGCACTTGCTTCACTCATTTCTTTCGCTGTTTTCTTTTGGCCTCTTTCATTGTTGTCTGTTAGTTATGAGTCATTCTTTTGGACTAGGTCTCTGGTGGGTGACCTGAGTTATAAATCCCAGGAGCCAAACCTGATCCCTGTGTCAGTTTCTGTTTTGCTTAACAGCAACACTAGCAACATGCAGTTTCATTTCATGCACTTTAACAAGATGGTTACTTACTTCAATTTGTGTACAGGTTTCTTTTACCTGTTGTGTAATAAAGCAACATGTACTTCTTCAGTGCTTGACATATCAGTTTCCGGGGTAAAAATGACCATGGGTTAACTGTGTCAAGTGTAAAAGCGTGTTAGTATTTGATAGCTGAACTCTAAATAAATCCCTAGGAAACTTAGCATGGGTGTCAGCTGATAACTTTTACCATTTTAAAGCTTTCCCTCATCCTGTGCTGCTGATACAGGAGTGCGTGAGCAGTGATTGTCAAACCCTTTCAGTCCTGTCAAGGAGTCTATTCAAACACACATTCTCTCGTTCCGTCTGTGGGTCAGTCGGTCAAGAGCCACATCTCTGAGACATTATCCTGATAACTGACCTGAGTGTCTTATTCATAGTGAGCGTGGCCACGTTTAGCAGTTAATGAGGGAGAGCTCTTTTAGAATCACCGCAGGCTGGCAGAGAGAATCAGGTTGGCAGTCAGGTTTGTCTTATTGGTTTTGCAGAAAAAGGGGTTGGAGATTTCACGTGTTCGTTTGAGAAGAGAGTTGTCAACACTGAGAAAACAGCATTAGAAAAAAGCTGATCTGTGTAGACTTGGTCATATTGTGGAAATTTTAAGGTCCTTGTTTAAGAAGAAGAAGAAGAAGTGGATTGTGAGAGAATGGAGGAGAAAGATGTTCTTCACACAGCTGATGAGCTCACTGACTTTGTGGAACTTTATAACGGTAAACGTAAACCGCTCTATTTGATGTGACTACTTTTAGGTCTGTATTGCATTTCATGTGGTCAAAAGTTGGATGAAAGAATAAATGAATTCCCTGTCAAACAAGTCTTTTTTCCAGTGTTTACATACATGTTTATTCTTCTACAGATTAGAACATGTTATTTAAATGTAATTTAATTGTGGTAAAAGGTTATGCCATTGATTCATGTATTAAAATTGACAAAGACAGACCTGTCTATTGTCATTATAGCCTCCAAAATGTCATCGGTGAATACAAATGCATCTGTTTCTTCCTCACGCATTTATAAGATCTATTCTTAGACATTGTATTGAAGTGAACACAGCACATAGCGATTCAGTCCTGCAAATCGTGTGTGTAGTTGCATGAGGTGTGTTCACTCCCTATGTTTCTACATGCTGGTTTTCATAATGTTCTCCTGTCTGTTTTGCCCTCAGTCGAGCAGGAGCAAATTCAGAAAAGAACCTTCACAAACTGGATCAATGCCCAGCTGTCTAAGGTGAGGGTTAAAGTTCAATAACTCCTAAACCTGACTTAGAAAAGCTATAATAGTGATGTTGTGTTTATCTGAAATGGACCTCACTTGCATTATTTTTAATCATGTGTTTTGACAATGAATAACAAATAACACTTTTTGACATGAGAAAATGCAACTAAATTACAGATAAATGACCGACATGGAGAGGTTTTTTGGTAGAGGTCATTCCTGCAGGTTCTCCAATAGCGGAGATGGAATGAGGGGTGGGCAGTGGGTAAATATAATCTTATCAGACATGGGCCAGAAAGACAGACAGCAACAGGAGTTGGTCAGCACACACGCTCGTGAACACACATATTCACACCCACAGCTACTTATAAAGTGAGCAAATGACACAATCAGTTTGTCATGGCTTGTTATCTTACATGCATGCACAGAGGACATGTAAGAAGTGTTATTTTAGATAATTTCATATGCTCATCTCTCCATCTCCCCAGCAAACACTTACTAATGCCTGGAGCTCTCAGTTTTATGTAAAAGGTTTTAACAGGATAAGTTCAAACAAGCTTGTCTGATTTGTCTTGTAGACATGTTGAATACAAATGGAAACTAAGCAATCTTCCAAACTATATAATTTTACACAAAAAGTTTTGGGTATATTTGAAGGGAAATGAGGGTGCTTAATTGTAATAAACAAACAAAAAAGTTTTGGTAAGACTTTACTTCAAGCCTTTATGTATAATACATTATAGAAGTTGTTTTAATGCATTAATTATGCCTCGTAATGCCTCAAATTATAGTGCGTTGTACACATTCATGAATGATTGTAACCAGAGTTAATACATTAACACTTATCAATTCATTGTTACACTATGAATTTAAATTTGGTTATAATTATTTCCAACAACATATAATGTATTACAACGCACATTATGAATAATTATAATGCATTATACCCTTTAATAACCCTTTATAATGCATTATACATAAAGGCTTTAAGAAAAGTGTTTTTATGTATTTATTTTTTAATTTTGAGGTGGTATATGATATATGACCCAGAAACGTTTTTGTATGTGTATGGTTTAGTTATGAATTTATATATTGTGTGCATTCTGGTGCTTAATATGTAATATTTCATTTTGCTCTCTCAGAGGAGTCTTCCAGTTACAGTGGTGGATCTTTTCAATGAATTCAGAGATGGAAGCAGACTATTGGACTTGCTGGAGGTGTTGAGTGGTCAGAGAATGGTAAGAGTCTGATTCATAAATGGTCAACTAATTTTTCAAGGTTATTGAAAAATCAGTTGACCACTAATGAATGCTGATATCTAGTGAGCAAGGTGACCATTGCCCAATATATATACACATCTATACCTATACACCTATAATACAATAAAATTGAATGTGACATTTATGAGAAGAGATCGATGTTTATTTTACACAATTATACAACATATCTGCTCAAAAATGTTTGAAAACAGAAAGATTGCACTATCCGTTGACTAGATTATTGGTTGATTTGGAACTGACACAAGCTGAGCTGTTATTTGGTCATGTGGGCATGATTGATAATCTCATAAAATTGGCATATATACCAATCTATTACAAAAACATGAGCAGTGATTTTGTGATAACCACAACCTACCTTCATTTCAGAGCCGGGAAAAAGGAAGAGGGACATTTCAGCACAGAACAAACATTGAGAAAGGTCTAGCGTTCCTTAAGAGGAAATCGGTAAGATGCAACACAGTGGAAAATGCTATCAGCACATTAATGGATCAACTAAATTCTCGACTTTTTCCCCCACAGGAGAAAGTTTTCAACTTTAATTGTGTGCAATCATTTAAAATTTGTAAAATAAGTAAATAAATAAAAGTTATTCCATTTGTGTTGGAACTACATTAATGATTTTTATTTGTTTGTTTAGGGGATTTTCTGTTCCCAGCATGCATTCTTTTTTGAAAGAGTTTCTATTATGTTGTGTTATGTTGAGTTACCATTGTCTTGAAGAGTGGTGCTCTGGCTGAGCACAGGCTAATGAAAGTGAAGATTATTCTGTGCTGCTTTGAAGAACAATCTCATTTTTCTTTGCCCCTCCAGCCAACATCATGCACTTCACTCGATTGTGTGAAGAAAAGCATTACTTTTAGCTCCCTGCTGTGTGGAGGTGAAATATCAACATCTGTTACTTTATCAACATCTTTGCCCTGCAGATCAAACTGGTCAACATCAATGTCTCAGACATCATGGACGGGAAGCCTTCCATCATTCTGGGTCTCGTCTGGACCATCATCATGCACATTCACGTAAGTTTACTGTCTCAGTCTAGCAAATGAGTTGGGTTATATTAACCATTAAATAAGTTCTAATAAAGTGTATTAATATAAAAAAGTACTACAAATATACTAAACTAAGGAGAGTGATTGTCAATTTTGTGATTTTACTGATGGGTCTTTTATGTTGTTTAGATCGAAGAGTTGGCCAGCACATTGAACTTTAGTTCTCGTCAGTCATCTCTGGAGTCGCTGGCGAGTTTAGACACTCGTTCGACCAGCAGCAGTGCCCGCAGCAGTCCGGTGCCACCCCGCGGTTCGCCCCTGCACACCCGTTTCCGCGTATCTGCCAAGAAAGCCCTGCTGCTGTGGGTCAGAGAGCAGTGCCAGAAGTGAGGAACAACCTGCTAGAAGGGATTCTTGGGAATAGTAAGATTCTCTTCTATGAAACAAATTACCTATTTCTATCTTCTTTTTTTCACAGGGCTGGTTGTACTCTGAATGTGAAGGATTTTAAAGTGAGCTGGAGGAGTGGTGTAGTATTTTTGGCAATACTTCATGCTCTAAGACCAAATATAGTGGACCTAACCAGAGCCCGAACAAGAACCAACTGGCAGAACCTGGAGGAAGCCTTCCACATTGCTGAAAGAGAACTTCACATCCCAAGACTACTAGATCCAGTCGGTAAGTGTGTGTTTGTGCCGTGCAAATATATGCTGTTCTGGTTTGATGTATGTATGAATCAAACAGTGTTAATTTTAGGCTTTTGTTTTCTATATGACATAAAGAATGGTGTTTTTGTATTTCAGATGTTGATGTTAGGGATCCTGATGAAAAGTCTATTATGACTTATGTTGCTCAGTTCTTGCAGTACTCTAAAGATGCGTCTGTTTCTGATGAGGAAATGCAGGTTAGCCACACACACGCACGCGCACACACACACACACACAAAAGTGTACACTTTTCTCAGAGACTTTTTATGCTGTTTACAATGACTATACACTAAATCTGGACTTTTACATATGCCTTTTGCCATTTCTTTTTTTGTTTAATAAAAATAGTATTTTGCCCATCTGAATTATTTTTACAAGTGAGCACTATCCTTTCAAGTATTGAAGTGAGGAATAGTTCAGCCAAAAATTAAAGTTCTGTCATCATTTATTCACTCTCATGTTCCAGCTATTCCTTGAACTATTTCTTCAAGAGGTTTTACTAAATCACAAAAGTGTTTTTTTTTTTTCATTTTGAATCAAAATCACAATTTTTGTCATCACAATTAGAAATTTTCCACAAATCATGCATCCTTGGGTTTTACTATATATGTGGGAAAATTTTTATATTTATCATATTCATAATATATCAAAATTCCTCCAATATTTCACACTGTTAATGTAAATGCTCAAGTGACTCTTTATGCTCTCACATCTCTTTTTCTCTTCTTCCTCTGTTCTCTTCTTCTTTCTGTTTTTTTCCCTCTCGATGGTGGTTTAGTATCTCACTCCTCCTCAGCGCCTCTCTCCTGTCAATCTGCCATCAGACTTTTCTCCTTCTATAGCTGCATCACCTTTAAGACAGGTACTTCTATCTGTCTGTCTCTATAGTTTTAGCTGCTGGATTCATTAACTTCCTTTTCTCTTTTAGTTTGGTAAATGTGTCTTAGTTGTTTTGTTACCAGGATTATTCACAAATGTCTATGAATTCTTAATTTGGACTTGTCTGGTCTGTTGTTTAACCCTAAACCAGTATGTGAGTAAATGCAGTATATATACACTCTCAAAAAGGTACAAGACATGGTACTCACATGGTACCTTTTCAAAAGTTATACCTTTGTACCATATTTACATCTAAAGGTTGAATGTTGGTACCTTATTAGCACTTAAATGGTACATAGTAGTTTTTGAAAAGGTACTGCCCCATTGGCAGCTTTTGTACCTTTTTTCTGAGCGTGTACTGTAAGTAGTTGACATGTAACATGTTTTTAGGCTTGTTTTTTATCATCAGGATTTTGGGTTTAAATTTATGAGAATATATAAGGAAAGTGTATATCTTAGGTTGAAGTATGTTATCTGAGATTCTTAATAATTTTAAACTTTTTGATTGATTTTGACTGATTTTTGCTACGGTTCACTTGTGTAATTGTTTTAATTGAACTGTTCTCTGATCAGGCTCACCTGTTAATGCCCTGTCCAATCAAATCAGGCCTTCCCAAATCACCTGAGACAGCAGCTGCCCCTGGGGTAAAATATCAACCCCGTCCCATTTTGTGATACCCCCTCTGCTGCTCAGTAACTACTAGTCTCTTGCATGAATAAACATGCTGATAAACCCAATTATAAAGATAACCCCAGAAATTAAAGAGCTAATCTATTAAAACCAGACGTTATAGAGATAATCTGTGGAATTAAAGAGAGAATTTATTTAAAGTAGCATTTGTGTTTGAAGACTCTAATACACTGAACTTGAGCTTTCGTGGCACTTAGCAGAATCATTTTAATTACAGACATGCTGAGAAAGTTGGTTTGTGTTAAGAACTTGCTTTCTCTAGAAGACTGCAGTACTAAACTCTGACTGCTTTACTCTTTAGTCTGTAATGCAAATAGTATTTTACTTGTGCTAAATTGTTTAATCCAAATTTAATCCATATCATTTACCTAAGACTTGAATTGATGAAAATATTTTTGTTTTGTATACCTTGATTATAATTAGACCATAAACTAATTAATCAATAAAAAAAACAATCAAAGGCTGTGTTCAAAATCACACGCTCTTTGTGTACTTCTTTTGAATAAGCAATTACTTTGCAAAAAAAAAAAAAAAAAAGTATGTTCTAATCTATAACATTAGCCATGTTGTCATTGTCATGTGCCCTACCAGTGTCAGTTGCGTTGCTTACTAAGCCATTTGGGTACTTTTCAACTACTATCCTGTTTTATGAATATTATGAATTGGCATGCTGCTCTTTTCCCATACTGTTTAAACTACTATATAGTATGGAAGTATGCGATTTCAAATGCAGCCAAACAATTTTTGTTGTTGTTGTTGATCTTTCTTTTTTGTTCCTGTCTGTCCAGACCTCAGCCAATCAGAAGGCTCAGGAGGTCACATGCTGGTTGGATCAGGCCTATCAGGAGCTGATAGAGGGATGGGACTCCACTGAGGGAGAGAGCTATGCTGAGAGATACCAAGTAAGACCTGAATTCTTATACATTGATAATCTTATTTTAATAAAAACCGTCCATATACATTTATTGATTGAAATACATTTATTGATTGATTTTGTGATTGATTGATTGATTGATTGATTGATTAGTTGATTGATTTATCAGCAAAAAATGTGAAATTATTTTATTTTGAATGAAATGAACTGAAATGAACACATTTCAGATTTGCATCAATTTTGTTGTCATGATGATTTGCTATTGTTGTTGATTTATTTGCATTAATGTTCATTTACTTGTGTTTCAGGTCTTTCACACCTTCATTGTGTCCTTCAACGAGCAGCGGAGGCCCGTAATGCCATTACTAACAGCGATGAAGAGGACTCCTCATCTCAGTGCAGAGCAGAAAGCTCTCAGACGAGCCTGGGACGCTCTCGCTGAGAAGGTCAGAAGTCACTGCATCATAGAATCTTTCTCTGTTGTGTTGCTTTTTTTATATTTGATAGGTTTATTAATCTATTTTGAGTATTAGATTTCGTGCTGAGATCCATCTCAATAGAAAAACAGAAAAATAACATGTCTAAATGCATGTCATCTAGATAGAAAACATATAGAAATTCTTACAGTAGAAGTTTTGTGCTAATTTGCACTGATATATGTGTCTATGTGTAGCTGCGTGAGTATAAAACAGAGCTGGACCTGAGCCTTCCATCCCCACTGGACACTGTAGGCCGCTGGTTATTGCGTATTGAAGTTGTTTTATCTGCCGAAGAGGGCGAGCCAGTGGATCACGCCCGAGCCGCGGAGGAGGCCCGGGAGAAACTTGAGATACTGAAGGTTTGACTGATTTCCTTACATTAATTTTATTATTGTTATAGAGCCGTTCAATCATGAACATGTAAGTAATGTGTTTAAGTATTTGTGTTTATCTGCAGGTGTGTTTGGAGGAGATGCCACATCATATCAAGAGGTTTAATATGTTTCAAAACACAAATGAGTTTGGGGAGGCTCTGGTGCCAGCAGACAAGATGGAAGAGATGAAGAGAAGGTGAGTTTGTAAGTTAGTTAGACATAAGTCCTGTTGCAAATGAAACAGCATCACTTTTAATTGCAGCATAGCTATTCTCGTTTCATGAAATGCAGTAAACTATTTAATTTTTTTGCATATGCATCCATTTTCCAGGTTCACCAGTGTCCGTGTAACAGCTAAATATCATGGTATTAAGCTGGAATACCATGAGCGCAGACACACAGTGTTAGACCTGCTGAATCAGCTCAACGTTAAACTGCGTTCTTGGAAAAGAGCCTACATTTCCCAGGAGGCTGTTCGTGTGCTAATGCAGGACTGGAATGTGAGTGAGAATTTTAGATGAACTGATAGAATGCTAAAAATATATTTGGTGCTGGGCATTGCTTGGCATGTAATAACATTCAACTCTGAAATTATGGATGCTTTAAACTTTGATCACAATAAATGTTTTTAGGAGACTGTGAACAAACAGGAACTGACTTCTTTGCTGGATGGAGCCCTCCACAGACTCAAACTAATCGCCAACAAATACACCAGCAAGGCTGCCTTGGGTAATACAAAGAAGCTGTATATGCATGCTCCTAAAAGACCATAAAATTATAAAAAAGTATGAAATGGCAATAAAAACTGTAGATGTATGAAGAACTGCTAAAAATGTACATCCTATGCACTTTTTTGTGAAAAGTGTTGTTATTGAACAATCAATAATTATTGATATTCTGATGTCTGCTTCAGCTGGAGACTTGACTCAGGTAAATTGTCAGGTGGCTGATCTGGAAGCAGATATGATAGCAACTCTGGAGGGTGTACGGATGGTGAGGGGAACTATGGGACGTGTGTTTGCAGCATGGGACTCCTACAGTGATATCTACACCTCATTGCGTGCATGGCTTGAGCAGGGTCCACATGCACAACGACACGGGCAGAGAACAGAGGTGAACAAACACATGTATAGAGAAAACTCTGGATTGATTTTGTTATTGAAGTTACTGTCAAAACTTAAGTATTCTTAATGGCTGTTGATGTTTTTTTTATTGGAATTTAAGCATGCCTTTCCATTGATATCCTAGGTGACATTATCAGTTATGTCAGAGTGGAGTTCTCGCCAAGCTCACCTGAACGAGGTGGCCAACTACTTGACAGAGGTCACAGACCCACAGACTAGCCGCGCTATTTCAGATGAACTCTGCAAGATAAACCTGCTCTGGGCTGACTTTGCCAAAACAGCCCAGTTTGTAAGTTACCCATCATGTTCAAACATGGATACTACATGTGCAAACATAATCATAAAATAAAGTTTTATCTTGAATAGGGACAATACATTGTTTTGCTTTATTGCATTGGACAGAGAGTCTGCTAAATAATTTGCTTCTATAAATATAAAATAGAGTGCCTTTTGTAGTATTTTGAAGCAAGTTGTATATTTCAGTCTTTAGCTGAGGAGCCCAGTGCTGGCCCATCCAGTCCTCAGACAGTTCAGTCTCTGATAAGGGAGGCCACTCAGTTACTAAAAGAACCTGTGGAGGTGGTTTCTGGATCACTACGTACTTACACAAAGAGATTACAGGTACGCAGTGTGTGCACATACATTTATGCACACACTCACACATATATAAAAACACAATATATATATACTTCACATTCCCTTTTTTTATTAATAGATTTTGTTTTCTATATTAAAGAATAGACTAAGTAGGATTTAGCTTAAAACTGCTATTTCTCACAGCTTATGATGAAGAAAATAAAGGATGTGGATCTAGATGCCCTCTCGCCATCTCTAGACTGCTCTCCAGAAATCCTGAGCAAACTTCAGCAAGCCATTCCTGAAGTAAGCAACCACATTGCTTTGGTTGGCCCCTTAGGTCTTCATGCGCATTGTGTAAATTTTCTTGCCTTTGTGTATGTGATCAAATTATATAGTGTCATATTAGCAGAATATCACGATTTTAAAAAATGTTAATCTATACTAATAGGCACTGATGCCTGTATGCACTTCTGTTTTTTCTATTTGTTTTTTTGTGTGTGTATATCTAGGTCTTGCAGACACTCTGTGAGGCTGAGCAGGTGTGTGATGAGCTGCGTGTGAGTGTGAGTGGGTTGGACGGGCGTCTAGCTGAACTGTTACACTGGGAGATGGAAGCCAGAGAGCTGTATCAGCTTCTAAAGGAGGAAACACACAGGCAGAAGAGAGGACAAGATCCCAGAGCACGGGTGAGTATCTACAAGCACCATTAAATATTCATACATCTTTTTAAGTGATTTGGTATAAAGGGATCCTCTCTCTTTTCCTGTAGCTGTTGATATCAAGGGGTCTACAGTTAGAGGGTCAGGTGGTTATGGAGGAGCAAGATCTGCAGGTGATGGTCATGACTAGTCAAAAGACTTCACCACTGCAGTATCTCATTGCATCCACCATGCAGGACAGAGTCCGCACTGCTGTTGAAAAGTCACAGGTCTGTCGACTGCTGTTAGATTAACAACACCTTAAAATGATGTTAGCATGATTGCACCTGTACAATTGCTTTAAATTAATTAATTAAATTAAAAAAGATAATCTGTAGGATTGAACTATCTCTTTTAGTAATTATCAGTTATGTCATAAATGATGTTTTCTGTTATTTTCCTATAATGCCTATGAATGAGTAACTTTGTTTCAGAATTGTACGCAAATGCATTATGATTTTTGAAATTCTGCTAAATCTCAACAGGAAGCCGTAGGGATGCTCAGCTCTTTGGGGGCTTGCAGAGACAGAAGCCCTGTTAGAGACCAGCCCCCTTCCAAGGTCTTTGTCCAATATCAGGAGACAGAGGAAGAGTCCCAAAAACCCTCCTTCCAGCCTATCTCTCCATCACGAGCCCCTGGCCAACCAGAACCTCAGCCTGCAGTCAGGGCCAAAGCCCCAGAACGTTCTCAAATACCCTCAGAAGTCTGTTCTCAAGCTGTAGACCTCAAGACCCAGCCATGTAGTCAGCTTGTGCCTATGATTGTTGTGCAAGAGTATGAAGGGGATAAAAGTAGTCCACAACCACAGATGCATCACTCTGTGCAAGTAAAAGACTCTCAGTCCATTGAAGTTGAGAAAGTTGTCCATGTTCAAACAAAAATCAACACAGAGCATCATGTAGAAAGCCAGGCATCTTTATCACAATCTGTGACACAACAACAGACAGAAAACCAGTGGCAGGTGCAAGGTCTAGTAGCTAGCCAACCCTCACGGAACCTACAACAAGCCGAATCACAAGTACATAATAAACAACAATTAGCAACACAGCCACAGGTGCACATCGAGGAACAAGAGAAAACTCAGCTTGCAAAACAGCAGAAGGTTCAAGCACAAACACCAATCCAGTCACAGCCTCAGGGCCAACTAGAAACACAAACACAGCAAGCTCCAAAGCAGCAGAGGAAAGTAAAGAAGTCCAAGGCACACCTGCAGAACAGACCTTGGCTTCAACAGAGGAGTCAATTGGAAAATGTTACCCAAAAACCAACGCCACAGTTGGTCCCACAGTCACGGTCAGAGCCTGAGGACAAATGTCAGATAAGTTCTCAAGCACCACCACAGCATATAGTGGCTATTAGCTCACCTGAGGCTCAGGGACATTCTCAAGGCACAGCACAGTCAGAAAGCATTGCTGAAAGTGATGAGAAACACCTGAAGCCAGCTCAGCCTGTTCCACAAGGGAAACCTCTTGTAGTAACACAAAAACTACCTCAAACTGTACCAGCAGTTCCAGTACAACCAGTGACTCAAAAACAACCAGTGGCTGTTCCGATTCATCAACAAGTATTTCCCCAACCTCAGCCCTCTTTATCAACTCAGGCTCAAACAACTACACAACAACCACATGCTACTGCACCCATTAAGCAACAAAAGCAACCTCAAACACAGATAGCGACACCACAGCAACCTCAAGTGATGATCCAGAAACAGGCACAATCTCAATCCATGACTCCCATGCAACCACAGGTTATGGCTCAATGGCAGCCACAACAGACTACTGCTCAACCTCATCCTACAGTGCCACAACCACAAAGATTTCCAGTTGCCCAAACAATACCCCAAAGGCCAGTCCAACAGTACCCAACATCTCCCATTCAACCACAAATAATGATGCAGAGACAACAGTCACCACACGGTGTGATCCAGGCTCAGTCCCAGCAACCCACAATGCGCAATCCGACTGTAATTTCCCCTCAACCCAAAGGTGCATCCCCAGTACAGCCCAGAATCATCTCTATGCCTCGACCCCAGATGCCTGTTCAATCTCAAACCCAAACTCAGTTCAAAGCACAGGGAAGTGAACCACATATGATTCAACCTCAGGAGCAACCCCAGTGGAGTCAACCAGGAGACGTCACCCAAACATACCCCAAAGTCCAAGGACCAATTTCTGTTGCTGCCCAAATGCAGCCTCTGGCCCATTTCCAAACTCATCCCCAACCTCAAAGCATCCCTCCAGCTCAGCCTCAGCAGTGGTCACCAATAAGACCAGGCATAGTGACCCAGACCTACCCCACTGTCCAAGTTCCAGGTCATGTAGTCCAACCTCTACCTCAAATGGCAGTTTACCCTAAAATCCAGTCGCAATCACAGCCTCAGCAGTGGCCCTCTGCTAGACCTGAATCACCTTGGGGTCAATCACAGATAAGACCTCAAGGTCCAGCTCACCAAATGGTTCCCTCACAACAATGGAGGCCCGTCAGTCCAGAGAGAGTCAGTCCAGTATACCCCAGGGCTGAAACCCAAGGGCCCAAGGGACCACATCCTCAGTCCCAATATCAAGCCCTACCAAGGCCACCAAGCCCTCAACGGCAGTGGGGTCTAGTCCGGCCAGAACATCAGTTTCAAGTCTCTTCCCAGACTACGTTCCATGGTGTTCCCCAGCCAGTGGCTCCATGGAATCAACCACCTGCTCAAGCTCCCATAAGACCTCAGAGTCCACAACAGCCTCAGCAAAGTCAGCAAAAGTGGAATTCATCCAGGACAGAGGCTCCATCTGCAACCCTCATCAAAAGCCAAGTTGCCCAGGCAGAGGTTCAGTCCCAAGATCTAACAAAGCTGCAGTTACCAGTACAGGAACCACCCCAACAGCAGTCAGCTCCTCGGGTTAAGCAGCCAGCACTTGCCCAGGCCCCCCCTCAAGCCTACACTGAGGCTTATATAAAGGCACAGGCCCTGGTTAGGGATAGATTTGAGGAAGCCAAGCACTGTCTTCAGGAACACATTATAGAAGCTATCAATGTATTCAAGGACAAGAGAATGACAGACGAACAGGCATCAGTTAAGGAGGTTTGTCCATTTTAGACATATAGTTTGTTTTTGTGACTGTTTGCAACAGAGTCCAATATCATTAAACTCTAGGGTGACCACCCGTCCCGCTTTGTGTTGTACCGCACAGCATTTTCACCGCTTGTCCCGCATGTCGCTTATTGAGAAAATGTCACGTTCTTATTTTAATAGTTCGTTTGAGATGGTTTCTATGGCGTTATTTTAATGACAAATGTCCAGAGCGCATTATTGTAATGTGAGGGCTCATCAAACTGTTCAAGCACAAATCTCTCCTCTCACAGGTGGATTCTCTTCACTCTCACACAAAACGGACGCACTTTCTCTCGCTTACATGTGCACATTCAGAAACATAAATAAGCGCATATGACAACGGATGTAAATCAGTATTTACAGTACATAGCATAACAGTAGTAAATGTATCTGTCTCACACGTGTCCCGCATTGTCCCGCAAAATCACATCTACTGTCCCACAACAGATCTATTGCCAGGTGGTCACCCTGTTAAACTCTATTGTTGTGTCTGTATGTTTTATAAGAAATTTTGGTTAATTTCCCAAAGTGTCTGTTGGGTTTTTTTTTTTTTTTAGGCGACGCTTCGGACTCTGGACCCTGAACTTCTTGAAGAGTTCTTGAGGGCTGCGGAAGGGATGGAAGCTTTCTGCACCCCATCTGAACTTAGAGACATGGAGTTTTTCACACAATCTGTTAGAACACAGTGGAAGGTATCTGTATAGTAATATTAGTGCTTGTTTGTCTATATCTGCAGTGTGACTTTAATGTTATTAACCATTTTTTATATTAGATACTAACTGAAATGCTCTACACTGTATTAAACTTATTGTATGTGAAGTTACAAACATTAAGCGGTTGTGTGCTTGCTGTTGTGTTTTTTATTTTATTAATATTTTTAGGATGTTCGAGTGCAAATATCAGAATTTTTGAAGCAACTCAGATTTGAGTTAACCCGCCTGCATTTTAACTGTATGGTTGAGACATGTGAGATACACTTTAAGAAGGAAAAACTCAACCATAGGCCTGAATCAAAATCAGAATCAAAAGAAGAGGTAAAGTTACAGCTACCCTGACTGCAGAGCATGAACAGTCATATGGACAAATGGGTGTGGGGATGAATTTCTCTTAGCTATATTTTATTTCCTCCTTTTTTTTTTTTTTTTTAATTAAACATTTGCTTTTGGGGTCAGTTGATCCTTTAATTTCTTGTTCTTGTCTTTCCTCTTAACCACATCACTACTTACTCGCTTGGCACATGACACAACTTTATTTTTATTTTGCATGTTGCAAATGAAAATTAAAAATACTGCAAAATAAAACAACAGTGCAAAGTAACTAAATTACAGTAGCATTAAATAGTAACAGTAAATAAATAAAATGATAAATGAGTAAAAATAACAAAAATATACATAAATACAGGTAGGTTTAGTTTTTTATGTCTATCTTTTCCTGCAGGCTTGTTTGTCTGCAGAGGGCAGTCTGGCAGAGGCAGGACAACAGCTAGAAGCTCTGAAGGAGTTGTGTGATACTCTGAGCCCTGAGGACGCACACAGACTCGCACAAGCCCAACTTAGAGAATGTGAGAGACGGCTTGCTGCCATCCAGCGGCAGTTCAGTGGAGACACAGATAAACCTTCGTCAGACACTAGGTAACAGAAAGAGAAACAGCCTCTTTCATATCACTTAATTTAGTCAGAAATTCATAAATTTATATATTTTCAATGTCTAATAGTTTACAAACAGAGCAAACAAAAGAGCCACCCACTCAGAAAGCACCAACAGTCCCATCACCACCTGAGAAGCCCAAAGAGGTTATTGTTTCAGAGGTACAACTGTATGATCATTTTATAGAACTTACGTTTTAAAATAAAGTTTGTATTATTTTATCTAAAAATCTTTGGTACATTCTTTTTAGGCTCTTACACCGGTTAGCCCCCAGCGACCAAGAACTGTGGAGAAGAGAGAGATAGTGAAACAAACGAGTACAGAAGAAGACAGGTATGGATATAAAAAAAATAGCTATGTATTTCTGTATATGATTGCATGTGGTATTGTTTCAGAATCTTATGGTTTACGTCTTTTTCTTGGACTGCTCAGGTACCGCAGCTCCAGATTTGCATTACAGGCTCAGCTAAACAGAAATGAGCAATGCATGCTTGGAGATCGTACCTCAGAATCAGTCACTCCCACAGACCTGCAGAAACGACTAAGAGAATTAAAGGTAATGCAGTGTTTTGTGTTTTAAAGTTGGCCGTTTGATATGATTATGGATTTTCCAAAGGCAATTACTATAAAAAATCTTTTTTGACTGTGTTTAAGTCTCTGTGGGACGAGACAGAGTCTTTGTGGAAGGAGTATGAAGCACTGTGTATGCAATGTGTTCAGTACAACGAACGAGCAGTTGAGCAGGACCGCATGGAGCTCACTGTCAGGTGGAGAGATCAGAGGTCACAATTACAGGGCAGGTATGTGTGTGCATTCCTGTCGTATGACTATGTCAGACATGACATTACACTGACTTTCAGAGCAGTATGAGCTTCAATGTGTGTTTAAAACTACCATGCTGAAATTAATATTCAAATAACTGTATATTACTACTACTTTTGTTCACTTTCACCCTGTGCCACCCAAAGAATCATATGTTTGTTAAATAAGTCTATGCATTTTGTCAGAGTGGATTCACTGGGAGCAGCACTTGAGCTCATGGACTCTATTAAGCTGAAGATCTCTGAGATTTCTGAAAGGCTGGAAAATTTCATCAAAGAGCCCAAAGACATTAAGGGATATACACTAGCTAACCCTGCCATTTTGAGAGATGTGAAGGTGAGAGATTTTTATATTTATTAATTCATAAAATTAATTCTATTCATGGTTAACATATGGAGACACAAATGCCATTTGTTTAAATATAATATAATATAATATAATATAAAATTTGAGAGATAAGAATGTATGATGCATTTAGTGGTAATTTCACTGTATGTTAAACTTAGCTCTTTGCCTCCATCCCATTTTTTTTTTATCTAAATATCTACCTCTCCCTCTTATTTTCAGGACTTAGATGAAAGTATCCAGACAGAGATGGATCGTCTGTCTCGATTTGACTCTGAGCCCAGTCATCTAGACCTGCGTGACCGATCACCTCTGACCCAGGTGGTTCTGAACCACAGATCCAGCCTGGACCGGCTCAGGCAGCAGGTGCGCAAGAGTGACGCCGCTGCCCGTGCCCTTGACCGCTTCCTTGTGTCCCTGCGCACTGTGGAGCTTGATGTCTCTTCTGTGCAAAGCGCCCCCAGCAATGATGCTGTTGTACTGCAGGACAGCAGGTCCAAGCTGGCACTAATCAGAAAGGGAGTCAGCAGCCTCAAGGATAAGGCTCCACAGCTGGACCAGCTCTTGGGTGGAGCACAGCTCGAAGTGACCCAGGATGGGAGCCCTGTTTCCTGTTTGGACATGGTGGGGGTACTGGTTCACAGGGTGGAAGAGGCAGATGATCGGCTGATGATTCGACAGAATGAGCTCCAGAAGGAACAGCAGAACCAGAGCCTCGGCCTGAGGAAGAAGACTATTCAGGCTGAGTTGAGGAAGGTGCTGGCGGCAGCAGAAAAACAGGGTCTAAAGGATCCCACCATGCCAGCTGTCCAACACCGGTATGGATCTTTCTTCCATAGATCTCATGATACAGATGCTTTTGTCTTGGAATTGTCTTTATTTGGGCTCAATAAATATTGATTTTGGAATTAATTGAGATTAATTTGACTAACATTCTTAGAATGTCCATGATTGCTTTTTTTCTATACAACAAAAGTTGACTTACAGTAACTGGCACTGTCAAGCTCCAAAAAAGGACTAAAAGTACCATAAAATGACCATAAAAATAGTATGTTATCTCTGCGTGTTCTACTTCGCACTGTGTTTGCATCTATGTTTAGGATGCGAGCACTGTCCGATCTGGAATCACAACTGAACTCTCTTCGGCCTGAATACCAAAGCATCAAGGCGGCTCTGTCTGAAGTCTCTCCAAAGAAAGAGCACCCTGATCCAGCAAATGAAGAGCTTGACATCCTTTGGGAAGAGACTGAAAGAGCTGTAGCTGACAGGTGGGTTCTAGACCTAAGTTGAGATTTACTTCTTTCTGAAAGGGTTTCTTAATTTGTTTCCCCCAAATTAAAAATCTGTCCTCATTTACTCACACTCAAGTTGTTCCAAACCTGTATTGATTTCTTTCTTTTGCTGAACGGAAAGGTGTTTTGAAGAATGTGGGTCACCAGACAGTTGCTGGACCCAACTGACTTTCATAGTATGGGAAAAAATATGAAGTCAGTGGGGACCAGAAACGGTTTGGTTACCCACATTCAGGAGAAGGAAATTTAAGTGTGATTGACAGAAACCCAGAGTGTTATTCTGTGTATGTGTGTGTTTGACAGACAAGAGCAGTGCACTGTTCTTATGGAACTCCTGAAGAAATTTCAGAACTGTCGCAGTTACCTGAGCAACACTCTCCAGAGGGCAGAGCAAGCAATCAGTGAGCAGGCTTCATACATGGGCAAAGACAACCTACAGAGACTCCTTGCAAAAGTATGTCAACCTCAGACAAATCACAATACATGCTGAAGTTATAATTGCCTATTGTAATTTACCATCAGGTTTCTTTCACCAAAAAGTAATTTTACACTGGATTTGCACCACCAGAGGTCAGTCATTACTCAGATATTACAGTTCAGAAACATGTACTCTAGAGCTCAGTGTGAAGCAGTCTTATTTGAAGTTACTCCTGTAACTGAATTTTGTATTAGCACTAATCACAGTTTGCTTCATCTGCATGTAGAGAAGGGGCTTCAGTTTTATTAGTCTCAAGGGCCTTTTCTTTCCATTTTTGTTCTGACAAATCAGTGCCAATGTTCTATTAATTTGAATTCATTTTGATTTTATTATGTGGTCAGATCTTGGCCTGCAGTACATTAATTTGCAGAGTTATAATGAATAAAACTTTTGGTGATTTATTGTCGTTGTGTAGTCTACATTTAAATAGCAATAGTAGTGCTCATGTTCAAAGGCAGGATTAAAAAAGTAGTTACTGTATGCTTACCTAGTAAGAGTAGCTTAGATCTTTAACCATCAGACTACCACCACCATAGTCATTTTTTTTCTATTTTGTCTCATAATGTTTCTATTTCTAATAATGTTTCTCTCTGTATGTTGTAGGTCGTTGGCATTAAGGAGGATCTTAATAGCCTCGGACCCAAGATGGAGGAGTTCAGATCTGTGTGCAGACAGTTGCAGTCCCAGCTGAAGAAAATTCCTGATTGCTCAGAAACTCCATTTGAGACAGAGGCAGATGCTTTGGTGGACTCATGGCTGGATGTGAGGATATGAAAAACATCTATTCACATACATCACATTTTGTTCAGTCATTTTAGTTTCTTGGTAAATCTATGTGTCTCTCTGGCAGGTGTCAGAGAAGACAGACAGTTACATGGATAACCTGCGTGTGGGTCTGGAGTTGTGGGAGAAACAGCTGGTTCTGGGTGGAGAAGTGGACAGCTGGACTTCTACTAAACTCATTATCTTCTCAGAGTCTCACCCTTTCAGCAGTGAGATGGAGGTTGACAACATGAAGGTGTGTCTTCAAAAAATACTTCATTTGCCTAAAAACGATTCAAAATGTTCACAGGCATGGACTAAAATGCAGAGAACTGTCATTTTGATTCCATGGGGTTTTTTGTGTGTTCATTAGAATGAGATTCAGTGCCAGGAGGACAACCTTGAACACTTCCACAGGAAGTTACTAGAGATCCAGGAATTGCTGCAGAGCAAAGAATATCCTCTTGAGTTACAGGTGAACGTGCAGCGTACTTTTTCTGTTTATTAAATTATTGGACTTTCCTAATTGCTAATTATTCCTACCTTTAAATGCACACACACACACACACACACACACACACACACACTATCTGTCTTAGGTAATGGAAACAAACCTGAGGAAGAAAATGGAGCAGGTGAAGGAACTCTTCTCTGACTGCACTGAAGTGTTCCAGGAGCTCCTCACAGTTAAAGCTCATCTGATAGAAAAGATTGACACCTATCACTCATCTGTGAGGAATATACGCTCCTCAGTAGACATTATTAGTTCAGAGGATCGCGCAGAGCTGGATGTGCATTTACAGGTATGATTAATAGACAGGCAGACATGCATAAACACACTGTTTTGACATAAAACCTATTTTATTTTCTGTTTGTAGGACTTGTGTGAGCAGCTTTTGGACCAGGAAGAGCAGGCTGAATCTTTGCTGAAGGAAATCAATCTCATGTCCAGTATTACTGGACCGCAGGCCTTGGAGGAGCTGACCAATCATAGTAAGCGTCTCAAAGACAGCATTGCAGAAACACGGGAGCTGATTCGTCAGAAGATGGAACAAGGGGAGAAAAGCTTCCTTCAGACTATTAAAGGTCTGAGAAATAGCATTTTGCAATGTGTCATTGCTAAAATAAAACAAGTGGAAAAAGTGATTTGAGTTTTGTCCATTTGTCCCATTGATTCTCTGCAGAAGAGTTTCAATCCTTTGAGGAATGGTTGCAAGATGAGCAGCTCTCTGTGAATGAGTGCTTCGAGAACCCTGAGAGGAAGCAGGATGTAGAAACGTCCATGCAGAGGCTGACAGTGAGTAACAGTGAAGTCCCAACCCTATGATTATGGTTTCTATTGTGGCTGGGACGTTTTGGAAATACTTTTTAAATAAAAAGACTTGCTTTACAATACACTGATTGCAGGGACAGCAATCCAATGGCAAGAGTCACCAGGTGATAGCAGCCTTAGTCAAAAGCATAATTAGAAAATTACAGGAAGGGTTCAAATTTAGTTCAACAGTACTGAACATTTTTGTGTTTTCTTCAGAGTTTCCTGGCCTCTAAAGAAGGAGAACAGCGTTTGACTCAGTTAAAGGAAAGGTTTGAGCGAGATGGACAAGCAAAGCTTCCTGCTGAGGCTCAAGCTTTGCTCTCCACATGGCATCAGGAACAGGAAGGAGAACTGGCCACACTCAGGGCTCACTGCCAGGGACGTCATAAACAGCTAGATGATATCCTCCATAACCTCAACTGGTACCTGGAAGATGTTCTCATCATAGCTATTGGTTGTTACTGTTATTTCAATTCATTCATGACTTTGTCTTTAGTTTGCAAGAGGAACATAACCATTTGAAGGACTGGCTGCAGAAGAGAGAGCAAGTGCCAGAACAGAGAGAAAAACTAAGGCAAATCCAAGAGGATTTTCTTAAAGAAAGGTACCACTTGCTATTCATCTCAGAAATCTCAGATTTTTAATTTGGTGGAAAACTGCAAGGAGAACTTTAAGTTTCTGTTCTTAGTTGCCCACAGGTTTATTGGCTTTTTAAAAATTAAGTCTTGTTACAAATCTGGAAAAATGCTTCAAACTTCTGTGCTCAAAATTTTTTAAATAATCTGAATATGAAAATCAGGTGATCCTGGCGGATGTTGCATTCCCAAATGCACAATATAAGCAACCCAAACTTGCAGTAGAGATGGAGTTTGTGTAGAGCAGCTTTTACTGCAAAACCAGCCGCTCCAAGATGCTGAAAACACTCCATCATAAGCTGCTTGCATGTAATTGAACACAATGCCGAACTTCATCATTGACTAAATTGCAGCCTTTTTGCAATTTGATAATTGCACTAAGCCATATCACAACTTCAGTTTTATTTTGATTAATTGTGCTGTCTTTTATTTTATATAAAACCTACATATCTCCTACTTTCACCCTTAATCCACAGTGGTTGTGTAGAGGCATTCAATGACCTGTTATCTGCTGTAAGGATGCGTGGTCTGAGGGGAGACCCTCTGCTTAGAGACTGTGAGACCCTGATAGACCGATACCACAGCCTGGGGATTCTTTTGGAGAGTCAGGTGGAAGTCCACAAGACACTTGATGATCAAATTGAAACATTCCAAACCAATGCAGAACAGATCAGAGCCTGGATCAGAAATTTAAAGCAAGGACTTGAGTACTTGGGGACAGACACGCCAATGCAGGAAAAACATGTAAATGCTCAGGTGGGCCCCCTAACCCTCATTGTTTGGATTTTTTAATGTATTTTGGGGGAACAACTTATAAAATCTTAAGCTGAAAGGAATGATGAATGTCCTCAGTGTACTTAGAATAAAATTGATTTTTTTTCTGTGTTTTAAGGCTGTTCTTAGTCTAAGTCCTGAGGGTGATGCTAAACTCGTGGCTCTGAAAGAAGAGGGTGATGCTTTATGTGCTCATGAGATTTTGGAGGACACCAGAAGACAGGAGTTCAATCACACCCTTGGAAACATTGAAGATGAGTGGAAAAGAGTTCTGGATATGGCTCAACAGCTAATACATCAAGCAAAACTCCAAGACACTATCTATAGGGAACTAGAAGATCTACAGGCCCAGGAAGAGAGCATCCAATCCTGGCTGAGAGAACAACTGCAAGTGCTTCGATCTTTGGGGAAGGACCTCCAGCCACATGAAAAACTTAACATAGTACAGGTAAAGACAGAGGAAAACATTTTGTTTTTTTATTTAAATCTTTTCATGGCTCTTGCATGATTCTAAACTAGGTAAAACGGAGTAAAGTTTGCTAGCAGTGCACATACTGTGTTGGAAGTAATGTCTGTATATCCTCTAGGCTGTCATAGACCTTGGTGATGAAGCCGATTCCAGATTGGCCAGTTTACAGAGACAAGGACAGCATTTATGTTCTTATAAAGAGCTTGAGAATGAGAGGAGGAGCCACACTGACCAAACCCAGAGAGCAGTAGAGGAGGAGTGGAGGAAAGTGCTACAACTTGCCCAGGAGCTCAAGAACCAGGTCAAGCATGAGGAATCGCTCTACAGAGAGCTACAAACTTTCTGTGATCAGGGAGAAGACACTCAATCCTGGATTAGACATCTCAGAGAGACCCTGGATTCCCTTCTTGTGACATCTTCTATTCAAGAAAGGCTTAATGGAGTTGAGGTAATAGAGGGGAAAATTTAACCCTTAAATATTTGTTCGTGAGAGGCTTGGGAAGGGACAGTGAGTGAGTAAGCCTAATTTATGATAAATTGTGATATTGAAAATGGGGCAATTACTCAGGTTCACTCCGAAGGCATACATTCGATTAGATCAGATGGCTATAAATTGTAGCCAACACATCTTAAGCATTCAAAATGTGAGGCTACATAAATATAATTTGTACATGAAGTGAAGGAACAGGTCTTATTCCTTAGTTAAGAAACAAGGCAGTACTTTCTGGTAAATGCTTATTTAAAAACCAATGAAAAAGCTTTGATGGGTTCCACGATTGCATTAAAAATTTAAAGCATTATAGAAATTATGGTTTAGATTAATATCTTGGTTTTGTTTTGTTTTTTAGGCACTACTAGATCGTATATCTGAGGGGGACTATAAACTTTCTGACCTAAAGACGAAGGGAGAGAATCTATGTTGCTGTAAAGATCTTGAAGAGGACAAACGTCAGACAATCCAACACACATTACAAAATGTACCGCAAGAGTGGATGAGAGTTTTGATGCAGGCTCAGGAACTGAAGAACCAATTAGAACTTGAGCAGTCTCTTTCGAATGACCTTCAGGATCTTCAAAAACAGGAGGAGAGTACTAAATCTTGGCTCAGAGAGCAGCATCTGAAGATCGAATTGCTTAGTGCAGAGACTCAGTTACAAGAGAGAATGAATAGAGCTCAGGTAAGAGAAAAAATGTGATATTCAACCTTCACCAAAAATGTACTTAAAGAAAACATTCTGAAAAGAAAACAGACTTACTTGCTGACATGGTTTGCTTATTCTAGGGCATCCTGAACTCAGAATCAGAGGGGGATTACAAGCTAGCCAACCTGAGGAGGAAAGCCGAAGGTTTGTGCTCTCGAGAAGGCCTGGAGGAGAAAAGAAAACAGGAAATCCAGCTGAACCTGAGATCAATTGAAGAAGAATGGAAGAAGGTCCTGGCAAGTGCTCAAGAACTAAAGAACCAGGCTGAGCTCCAGGATTCCCTTGCAAGGGAGCTTCAGAATGTTTATACCCAGGAGGAGAGCATCTGGACCTGGGTGAAGAACCAGAAAGATGGCCTGGACTCACTAGGGAAAAGCACCCGTGGTACACAGGAGCAGACTGAGGAGAGACTAAGCAAAGCACAAGTAAGTAGTACAATATGGAGAAACAGAAGAAGAAATTAAATGTCTCTAGTAAAACACTTATTTAAAAAAATTAAACTGCATTGCACATGATCAACAAAAGTGTGACAGTCAAGAACAAGCAAAGTTAAACTGCACTGCACATGATCAACAAAATGTGACAGTCAAGAACTAGCATACCTCTCTGTCTTTCAGGCAATTCTAAGTCTGCACTCTGAGGGTAACTCTAAGATTGCAGCCCTGAAACAGACAGTAGACCATCTTTTTAACCGTGAAGATCTTGATGAAGATGCAAGATATTCTCTCATCAAGAAAATGAAAAATGTAGAGGAGGAGTGGAAGACAACACTGCACCAAGCACAGGAGTTGCATAGGTTTGATATGACAATTCTGTATGTAAAAAGTAACTGCACACAGTACTGTTAGATGATTGAAATGAATTGCGAATAATCATATTTATAAATATATTCTGAGCCCATGTAGTTGGACATGGCTTTTTATGTACAGATCACGGTGCATACTCAGTGTATATAAAAATAGAATAAGTAAATAATATTATAACTTTATTTTATTATTTTGTTCCTCATTCTGCAGTCTGCTGAAAAGTGTAGTGGAACGTCTGGTGTCCTGTCGGTGTCAGAAGGAACAGCTTCAGTCTTGTCTGGAGCAGGTGAAACAGCATAGAGCTGCACTGCCGCGGCACTTCCCCTGGCCTGGTTTAGGGGATCGAAGGCACACCTTGGAGCAAGCCAAGAGCCTGCTAGACCGTACCAGAGCCCTGGCCCCATCTCTGTCTGCTGTCCGAGCGCTCGGGAGGGAGATGAGCCAGCTGACCCGTGATTCCAGCTGGATTGATCCATCCTGGGCCACCACAGAGGAGTCCATACCTGAATTAATCAAAGATCTTTCGGTAAGGCTGTATAGGTGTGCTGTTCTAAATATTTCTGACTAATCGTGACTAATAAATAATAGAAACTTGATTTACATGTATGACATTCTTCTTCTTTTTTTATGTGTGCTTGTGTAGGAGTTTTGCCTAAATCTCGAAGAGGAAATCCGGAGAGAGCGAGTTTGTGCTCAGTTAGTTGAGCAGCACACTGTAGCACAGGACTGGCTGAGAGAGCAAGTCAAAGGTTTCGGTGCTCTGCCTACTGAACGTCATGGGTTACAAAGCTCAATTAACACTCTTAAGGTCTGTTTCAATTCTTTGTTTATAATATACAGTTCCCTCCACTAATATTGGCACCCTTGGCAAATCTGAGCAAAGGTAGCTGTGAAAATAAATCTGCATTGTTTATCCTTTTGATCTTTCATTCAAAAAAATTCACAAAATTCTAACCTATTATTGAAGTAAAACAATTGAAAGTGGGGAGAAGATCTCATGATAAAATGTTTTTCTCCAATGCATGTTGACCACAATTATTGGCACCCCTGGAAATTCTTGTAAGTAAAATATCTCTGAAGTATATTCCCATTCATATTTACATTTTTTTAGCATACCAAGGAGACTAGGAGCATGAAATTGTCCAGCTATGACTTCCTGTTCCAAAGGATTATAAATATAAAGAAAACTAAGGCCAAAGTCCCTTAATCATACATCACAAGGAATAAAACCAAACAATAAAGTTCTTATGTGCAGAACAAGATTGTTGCTTCACAAAATAGAAAGTTGCTGTAAGACAAACGCTAAAGCATTGAAAATCCACATTTCCACCGTCAGGGCAATAATTAAGAGGTTCCAATCAACTAAAGATGTTACAAATCTGCCTGAAAGAGGACGTGTGTCTATATCGTCCTATTGCACGGTGAGGAGGAGAGTTTAAATGGCCAAAGACTCTCCAATGATCACAGCTGGAGAATTGCAGAGATTAGTTGAGTCTTGGAGTCAGAAATCCTAAAAAAATGTATATCAAACAGCCCCTACATCACCACATATTGTTCAGGAGGGTTTCAAGAAAAATTTCCCTCGCTCATTCGAAAACAAAATCCAGCATATTCAGTTGTCAGACACGACTGGAGCTTCAAATGACACTGGCTTCTATGGACAGATGAAACTAAAAAAAGAGCTTTTTGGCAGCAAACCCACTAGATGGGTTTAGTACAAACAGGGATAAAAAGTACTCCATGCCCACAGTTAAATATACTGCTGGATCTTTAATGTTGTTGGCCTGTTTTTCTGCCGGAGGTCCTGGACATCTTGTTCAGATACATGGCATCATGGATTCTCTCAAATATCAACAGATAAAAAATCTAAAGCTGACTGCCTCTGTTAGAAATCTTATAATGGTCTGTGGTTGGTTCTTCTATCAGCACAATAATCCAAAACAAACATCAAAATCAACACAAAAATGGATCACTGAGCACAAAATGAAGCTTTTGCCATGGCTGTCCCAGTCCTCTGACCGACCTGAACCCTATAGAAAATGAGTGAGGTGAACTAAAAAGGAGAAGCACCAACATGGAGCTGTGAATAAAAAGGATCTGGAAAGATTCTGTATGAAGGAATGGTCTCTGATCTCTTATCAGGTGTTCTCCAAACTCTTCAGGCATTGCAGGAGAAAACTCAGGGCTGCTATCTTGGGAAAAGGACATTGCAGTAATTGGGTGCCAATAATTGTGGCCAATATCAACTAGAGAAAGCATTTATTTATATTGTGAAAGGTCAGTCGTGGCCTAATGGATAGAGAGTTGGACTTGTAACCCGAAGGTCGTGGGTTCGCGTCTCAGGTCCGGCAGGGACCACGACTGAGGTGAGACCCTTGAGCAAGGCACCTGAACCCCCAACTGCTCCCCGGGCGCCGCAGCATTGGCTGCCCACTGCTCTGAGTGTATGTTCACTACTGTGTGCATGCACTTGGATGGGTTAAATGCAGAGGACAAATTCCAAGTATGGGTCACCATACTTGGCCACACACCACTTCCCTTTCCCTTTCCTTATTTCACAATGAGACCCCCCCCCCCACTTTCAATTGTTTTACTTCAATGATAGGTTAGAATTTTGTGAAGTTTTTGAATGAAAGATCAAAAGGATAAACAATGCAGATTTATTTTCACAGCCACCTTTGCTCATATTCACCAAGGGTGCCAATATTAGTGGAGGGTATATGTACTGTATATGTAGTCAACTGATTGATTTTTCAGTTTTTCACTCATCTTCAACCTGTTAATAAATAAAATTATATATGTTTTTAATTATAATTTTGTAGGCTCTTCTTCAGACCATAGACAGGGAGAAGAGAGAAATGAAAGAACTGGATGCTGTTAAAGATTCCCTGATGGATCTTTGCACTCCAGGAGGTTGTGATGCCCTGACCTTAGAGGTCAGACATCTTCATGACCTCTGTGTGTCCTCGGAGAAAGAGATGAGGGAACGGTTAGCTGTGTGTGAGGCCAGAATGAGTGACATTGACCTCAGGCTTGCTGGCAGGGTACAGATTCTCAGGGAGCAAGCTGAGAGTCTCCTGGATGAGCTGCGTGCTCAGGACCACTCTTTAGGATTTCTGGTGGGTAGCGAGAATATCAGCCAGCTACAGGAGAATTGGCATAGCTTCAAGGTATTGTGGGAGAATGTTAATTAATCTATGTTCAGTTGGTTTATTCTGAAACTTTAGAGAAAGTCAGTAAATTTAAACCTGACTGTTTTTATATTCTTATAGACATGTGAGAGAGATCTTGAGTCTTTAGAGAGCAAAGTCCGTGACCTTGGCCAGGCCCTCCAAATGGTCTCACCAGATGAGGAGCCCCCCAGTGATGTCATTTCCATAGTGGACACAGTTACACAACAATATTGCAGGTACATAATGTACCTGTCTGTAATGTGTTTGAATCTGACTCCTGTTAATTTTAATTGTACAATTGATAGCATGATTGTCCATTATACTAAAATGTTTTATTATATTACAGTGTAATACTTATTTATCATAAGTGCATTATGGAGAATCGTCGTCATTTTTTTTTCTCAGTCTGCGGTCGAAACTGTCGGAAAAGCAGAATGACTGTGCAGACAGCACTGTGCAGTGTGTGAGACAGGCCTTACAAAACATGCAGTCATGGAACCAAACACATGCAAATCCTCCCTGCAGCTCAGCCACATCCATGCAGGTGTGTGTGTCTTAATTTGCATAGTCTGTGAGTACACAACAAAACATTGCACCTGCACCTGCACCATACTGGTCCATTTGAACGAGTAAGGTTGCTATTACCATTTAAACATGCATCATTTTTACTCCTTAGGCTACAATTGAGGAAGGTGCGAGACTGCATAAAAGCCTGCAGGTGGCGCTATCCCATAAAGAACTGCTGAGGGAATGTCTGGGCCCTGACTTGGCTGGCAAACTTGAAAGAGATGGAACGAAAGCACTAAATGAAGCAGAAACTCACATGAATGACCTTAAACAGGAACTTAAGGTGAGTACGAGCCAATTCTATGGGATGATGCTTCACATGAAATGTCTAGTGGTTTAAACAGATGAGTCTGTTTCAGAATCTGGAGGAGAAGGTGAAGCAGGAAGCGCAGAGGTTGTCACTGGAAGCTCAAAGCATTCAGCTGGATTCACAGGTACAATTTCACAAACATACATATTCACATACAAACATATTTCTAGACTTTTGTTGTATCTGGCCATTATGTTCAGTACTGTGTATATATGATAAATACCATTTGTAGGTTTCTGCTGTGACACCATCAACAAAGGCTTCTGAACAGTCAGAATTTGTTTCTTCATCACTTATCATGGAGAGCTTTGAAATGACAGATGACAGTCAACCAGCTAAGGTAGAGCCATCTGAAAACCTTGACAGCAAGATCCATCTATGTGTAATCTCAGAAACTACAACTGAAACAGAAATTCACACTGCAAGAAAATCACTACCAGAGACTGACACCGAACAGACTGATGTCCAAACAATCGTACCATTAACCACAGAGATGCTATCTGAACCATCAGCAAGAATATATGGATCTGCTGTTCCTACAAGCAGCCATAGTGCAAATGAAACTGAAAGTGAGAATTTTGTTTCTGTTGCTTTGGAAACAAAGTCTGATAATGATGAGATTGCAGATGAAAAGATGCCCATTTCCTCATCTGCAGCTGTCCACAGCTTGGAAACTACAGTGCAAGACACAGACTTGGAATTACACAGCACAGAGAATCTTAGCACAGAAAGACAAGAAAGCCAGTTGTCTATTGTAGTTGCGAGTTCAGACTCTTTTGCTGATAGAGTGGAGGGTGAGAACATTGAAACAGCGACTGGAGAGCCAGATAAAGAGGAAGAGGACTCATATATTTCACGTCCTCAAGAGGAACCTTGTGGAGAAGGTGAAGCACAAACCAAAAAGGTTACTGCGCTCGTTTTAGACTTGGATACATTGCACATGGAGAGTGCAGACACACACTCCCACACACCCACAGATGGAGCTATAGTGAAAGCAGCCTCTGCTAGTGCTCTTTTAAATGAGAAGACACTGGGCAAACAAGATCATGAAACACTGACCCCTCCAGAAGCTGAAATTTCTGAAGTAGCCATAGAACCAATTAGCATCCTGCCTTCTCTTAATGAGCCAAGTATGGTGAATGTTTTAGAACTTAGTTCAGCAATAGAACCAGAACAGTCACTGTTTATCAATATAGACACTAATGGACAAGTGCAAACAACAGCAGCTCCACCTGCTGAAACACAAGGTAGTGAAGATGCTGCTTCCAGAGGCATTGGAACATTTTCATGGAACAATGGACCAAATGCTGCAATTGCTGACAGAGAGAGCAACTGGGCTACAAATAATGGCCCGCGTGAAATCCAACGCCGATATATTGTTCTAGACTTCCCTGAGGGGGTGGAAATGCAGAGACATCATGCTCATGAAGCTGCTTTTTTCAGGGAACCCACTGAGACACAGATTCAGGGATCAGAACATTCAGGGTCAGAAAGAATGGAGATAGAATGTGAAGCGAAAACAGAATCAGAGGTCATAGCCAGCACAAACAGACCTTTAGAAGCATTGGAACAATCTGAACCGGATGAAGCAAACCTAAACCTACCAACAAGGCAAATTGAGTCAAAAGTCATGCATTTCATTGTAGGTGATAAAACACAATTCATAGAAACTGATCCTAAATTTAAACCTCCAAACAAGCAAGAAAATGACGTAGAAACTGAGGTCCAAACAAACAAATTGCATGTCTCAACAACAGCAGAGGAGAAACATGAAGGTAAAGAAGCCATTGACATCATTTTGAGAGAAGAGACAAAGACCCAATCAGGTGGTAAACCACAATCCAAAGAAATTGAATCTAAACTGACACCTCCAGTCAAGCTCCTTGTTGACTTGGACACTGAGGTACAACCTGAAAGAATAAATGTCTCACTAACACCAGAAGAAAAACCTGAAGTTGTAGAGGCTGCTGATGTGATTGTAGAAGAAGAGATAAACAAGACCCCATCAAGTGAAAAAGCACAATTCATGGAATCTGAACCTACAATGACGCCACCAGTCAGGCAAAGAAGTGACAGTAAAACTGACTTCCAGTCAAACAAGGTGAATATCTCAACAACATCAGAGAAGAAACCTCAAGGTGAAGAGGCCATGGAAGTCATCATAGAAGAGGAGACAAAAACAACATCATCAGATGATAAAGCACAATCCATAGAGGCTGAACCTGAACTGACACCTTCAATCAAGCAACGGAATGACCAGAAAACTGAGGTCCAGTCAGAAAAGGTGGATATATCACCTGAGAAGAAAACTGAATGTGAAGAAGACTTACATGTCACTGAGGAATGGAATGACTGGGACACTGAGGTTCAATCTGAAAGAATTAATGTCTCGCTGACTCCAGAGGAAAAACATGAAGTTGTGGACACCACAGATGCCATTGTAGAAGAAGAGACAAACAAGATACCATCAGATGAAAAACCACATTCCATAGAAGCTAAACCTATACTGACACCACCAGCCAAGCAACAAAATGTGGGTGAAACTGATGTCCGATCAAACCAGGTAAAAGTGTCAACAACATCAGAAGAGAAACCTCTGGACACTGAGGAGGAAGTGACAAAAAAGAAATCGGTTGATAAAGGGCAATCCATAGTAGCTGAGCCTAAACCAACGCCACCAGTCAGAAGACGAAATGAGGGTGAAACTGAGGTCCAATTAGGAAAGTTGGATGTCATACCAACACCTCCCACCAGGCGACGTAAAGATGATAGATTATCTTTAGATACTGAATCACAGAGAGCGAGAGAAGTTCTTCCCACCCCACCAAGCAGAAGACGGAGAGAGAAAATGGGAGTTGAGAGGTTTTCACTTGATTTAGAGTCCCAACCCACACCACCAGCAAGACGACGTAAAGAAAAAGAAGATAGAAGATTATCACTCGATCTAGAGGCCCAACCCACACCACCAGCAAGACGACGTAAAGAAAAAGATAATAGTAAATTATCACTCAATCTGGAGACCGAACCCACACCACCAGCGAGACGACGTAAAGAAAAAGAAGGTAGTACATTATCGCTCAATCTGAAGACACAACCAACACCACCAGAAAGACGACGTAAAGAAAAAGAAGATAGTAGATTATCCCTTGATCTGGAGACCCAACCAACACCACCAGCAAGACAACATAAAGAAAAAGAAAAAGGTGAAGATAAAGGATTATCAATTGATCTGGAGCCCCAACCAACTCCACCATCAAGAAGACGCAAGGATAAGCCAGAGAGTGACATGTTATTTTACAGTGCTGAATTAAGAAAAAGTGATAATCAGCAAACCAGTGAACATAAAGACAGGGAGGAGCACACTATTAAACCAACTCCACCTGTCAGACGCAAAATTAGTCAGGTAGAAAGTGATGTGGCAGTTTGCAAAAACGAAGAAGAGAAAGAGACTTTTGTGAAACCCACACCGCCAACAAGAAGGAAAGATAGCAAAGTTGATAACGAAATTGTCACAGGAGATTCTAACCTCAAAGAAGATATGAGCATACATAAGCCAACTCCACCTCTGAGGCAAAAAGACAGCCAAGCAGAAACTGAGATGGTTTTAACCACTCCTAAAAGTCCACCTGAAGAAGTCCTACCAACTCCACCAACCAGGCAAAAGAAAGATCAAATAGAAGCTGACAGAGATCCATTAATGCCAGAAGAGCCACAGGTCATACCAACTCCAGCAACCAGCAACAAAGAAATTTCAGGGGATGAAAAGGTTTCTATGTGTGCAAGACTGGAAGTGGAAGCAGATATTGAAGCACTGACTAAACAGGAAGTTAAAGAGGAGTGTGACTCAAAGTCATTGGTTGGTCAAGAGCAGCAAGAGGAGGGGCAGGACTCTGATACCTTGGTCCCAGAACCCATAGGTGTAATCAGTCAAACAGAGAGCATCAGTGAGATGCAGGTAACGTTAATGTGCATGATTCCACCAAGGAACAAACCTGCATGAGGTATGAAGGTGTGGTATCTGCATGCTGGACTGTAATGGAACTCTTTAAATGAGGATGTGTGCTGTTAGGACCAAAATTAAGTGTCTTTAAGTTATCTCAACATTTTGCTTTGTAGGGTGAAATAAATTTTTTGTCCAGTTGTCTACATTACCAAGCACAGCTAGCATGTTTTAATGTTTTAACTCTAATGGGAGAAGCAATCTTCTAACAAAGTTTCAATTAACACCTGGAGCTCCTGAATAACCCTTCTATTTGTTATTTTTATATGTTGGTGTGGCTTTGGCTGCCTTACCACAGAGAAAATCCTATCACATTCAGCTCCACGTATACTGTACAGTCATTATTGCCCTCTATCAGTGAACAAATACTCTCTCATTCTTTTAATATTGTCACACTCACAGAGAGGGCATAAACATTTTTTTTTCTGTTCCATCACTTCTTCCTTATGGCACTGTGAGGGTTGGGAATGGCGTAATTTGTGTTTTTACCCATGATTGAGTTTGCTTGAGTTTACTTCATTAACTGTTCTTATATCTCAGTTATGCATCTACAATCTTTTATCCTGTATATGAGATATTGCAGTAGCTAGTCTTCAGTTCAGAAATTAAAAAATTAGTTTACTCTGCTAATCTTTTATGTGTTGCAGCCACAGGATCAAGATGTAGATGTTTCTCCCCAAGTTGGTCTTGTGCCTGAAATCACTGAGAGTACAGCAGAGGATGAGGAGGAGCCAGGGGGACCCACAATGAAGGATATCTTCATGGAGATCAAAAAAATGACTGAAAAGGGACCAAAAAGTGTACTCATGGAGGTAATATTTAAAACTGTTAACCACTGTAATATTAAATTCAAAATACTGAAAGTGATTTAAACAGTGTCAAGACATGAGTTTAAAATTTAACATAAACAAAAATTACATGGATGGTCAACTGTTCTTTCAAAAAGCTTATTTTTTTTAGGGTATACCGCATGAAAGTACCAAGAAACTTCTTGACACTTCCAGCACTGATCTTGAAGCTCAGTTAAAAAGGCTGGTGTTCCATTTACTGGACCTTCAAACTTGCCCAGCTGCTCTGAACTCCAAAGACATGGCCAAACAACTAGAGGAGGCTGAGGTGGGTCAACCAAATTAAAACATCAGTGTGTGATGTACTTAAACTTTACATATTACTGATTGTATTACTGATTACTGTCTCTTGCCTATTTAATATGTAAAAGTATTGTTGCTGATTTTTTAAATAATCATTTGTATTTGAATCCTGAGTTGTTTTTGAAAATGAGCTCATTTAGTTCTTGTATTGTTATATTATTTTAGGAATGTAGAAGGTGTGCCCAGAGACAGGTATCTATGCTGTCTAGGCAAGACCAGGCTAATGGAGACATTGACAGTGGCACTAATGGCACAGTTCATGATCCTGAGGGCATGCAACAGCTGAGTGCCCAGTGGAATGCAGCGTTGTGGGATGCAGCAAGCTCTGTTCACTCCAAGGAAGCTCAACTACAGATGGTTGCAGATTTCAACAGACAGACCCAGAAAGTCAAAACTATTCTGGAGAGACTCAAAATTGAGCGTGTGGCACTGAGAGCGTACGTATTTATTATTAAGCAGGTTGTTTCTGTACTTATCACATTAAACACTGAGCAAGTTCACTGTTGCAATAAACTAGGGGTTTGACCGGTTTTTCCGCCTGGCTGATTATCGGTGCCGATATTAAACGTTTTATGGTTATCGGTATCGGTCATTTTCAAAACCGATTTGCAAATCAAATAATTTAAAAGCATTTAAAGAAAGTTTTTGTCAGAGCCCTTGTTATTCTCAATTTTGACATAAATTTTCATTTTTACACCAGACATATATATCGGTTCAAAATATTGGTTATCGGCCTACTTAATCTGTAATAATCGGCATTGGCCCTGAAAAACACATATCGGTTGACCCCTACACTAAACAATTTATTAGAATGTATAGGCCCATAAATTTATCTTTTATTTCTCTAGCTCACCAGCTGTGATCAGTTTTGCTGAGGAGGAAAGGCTGCGCTCTTTCTTGAGAAACATGAAGCAGGAACGGATAGCTCTTGGTGAGTTAATTCAGACTCATGCAGAACTGTCTCCCCACCTCAGTGTGCCTGAGAGACAAGCAGCAGAAATACAGCAAAACAATTTACAAAGCCAGTGGAGGGTGCTGGAGAAGGATGCAGAGATTGCTCTTTACATGGTTAATGTTTATGCTAAAGAAAGCAGCAACCTTATTCAAGAGGTCAGTGCTTTAAAAGACCATCTCAAGCACATTCAAAAGACCTTGGATGCATCGAAATACTCACCAGTTTTATGGGATGGCAAAACAGCTCAAGAAATCATGAATTTAAATGCTGATCTCACTTCCACCCATCAGCAGTACCTCTATATTCAACAAACCTCTGAGGCACTTGCCCAGGAATTCCAATTCAATGCAGAGACATCCAGCATAGAGCAGGACCTTCAGCATATGAAAGTTCAGCTGGATCAAATGGTTGAACAGTTAGCAGCTGCAACCCCTAGCAGCAGCAACCCAACGTTAAGTAAAATTGTAAAGGTGATGACAAATGCTCTGGCTTGGGCCAAGCAGACAGAATGTGATGTCAAAGAACGACAGAAAAAGGTGTCTTTGCTTCCAGAAGAGGTCCATCGACAGATTAAAGATTTAAAGAAATTGCAGTCTGAGATGAGCTCCAAGCAAACCCAGTTGAAGGCGTTGGTTGAGGAAGTCACTGAGCTGATTTGTGACCTAGATGAAGCTGATGTTTCGATGGTGACCTCATCCTTGAAGGTCCTAGAGAATTTGTCCAAATCAACAGCAGGAAACCTGGCTGAGGCAGTTTGCGAGATGGAATCAGGACTTCAGACCCGGGAGAAGATGTCAGAGCAGATAGCAGATGTTGATTCCTGGGTGGTTGGACATCTGCGGAGAGAAACATTGAGGAGAGAGGATTATCAAAGTTTGAGTGTGGCAGACCTGGATCGCAGGTTGAGGCAGATCCAGGACACAATTGGAGAGGCAGAAAAGCAGTCCGCTGTCACTGAAGCCCTTCTGATGAAAAGCAGAGACATTGCATCAGAGCTAAGTGTCTCAGAGAGTACTCGGCTCTATGAGAAATTCACCAACCTTCAAGAGGACATCAAGGGTATTGTTATCTATGAGAAAGCATGTTGCCAAAAAGTTATGGATGTCATACAGAGCCAAGAATCCTCTCAGAGGAAGGTGTCATCTCTCGAGAACAGCCTCAGACAAATGTTAGTTGATGTAAAAAGACACCGGTTTCCTGTTACTAAGGATACCCTCTCTGTCATTGAACCCTTCAAACAGATGATTGTGGAGCGCAAATCTCAGATTGAGCAAGTCAGTCCCTGTGCAGAGGACAAGAGAAGAGAGCTGTTGTGTGTTATTACTGAACTGTACCACAAAATGATTGATTTGGATCTCAAATCACAAGCTCATGAAAGGTACTTGAGCTTCAGTCAGTGCATTGAAGATGTCAAGGATGAAATCGAGGCTCAGATCCCCAGGACTAAAGATGAGAGCATCAACAAAGAGGAACGCTACAGAGCCTGTCAGGCCATTCTGATCCAAATCTCTTTAATAAAACTCTTATGTGAGGAAACACTGGATGAACTGCAGGAAATCATAGCAGATCTATATCCTTCTCAGCTCTCTGCTGAGCAAACAAGACTCAAACAAATCCTGGAAAGTCTCAAAACCTCAGAATTGGCAGTGAATAATAATCTTCAGATATTGGAATGGGATCTGCTAAAACATATTCATTATCCATCAGAAAAACGAGTACTTAAGCAGTTCCTCAAAGACACTAGCAAGGAGCTGGAAAAGCCTAGTAGTATTGAACTAAAAGAGGCAGTGATTGAAAAACAACTAAGAAAGTACCTTGTACTCAGAAAAAATGTAGAATCTAGAATGCGAGTGCTTGATTTTCTTGAAAAAAAGACTGGAGCTCAGCCTCCACAGGACTCAAAACAGCTTACTTGCTTGAAGGATATGGTTTTGGAAAAGTGTGATCAACGAATGGTGAGTTTACTCTGCGATTCATAGTTTCATCAATCTATTCCTTTGTAATACAGTTGGTGCAAATGTTTAGAAACATCATATACAGAGTCTTTAATGAAAATATACATTTAAACAGATGACGTCAAGGAAGATTTCTGCTGTCTTTTCAGGTGAGCCTAGCTAAAGCTAAAGAACTGTTGAGGAACTACACCAAAGCAGTGATTGATACCATTCGGTTCCTTCAAAGAGCCGCGTTGGTCCTCCTTCCCTCAATCTGCTCTGCTAGAAGCTGCTCAGAAAGACTCAAAAACGCACAGCACGCTTTACTGACCCTAGACACAGAGTTCCAGTCACATGTTTCACAGCTTCAAGCTCAAACCCCACAGCATCCCTGCTTCAAGCCACAGCAGATTGAATTTCTTCACACAGAGGTTCTAAGCGAGCTCCTGGTCAGGCTATCAACCCTCAAGGCCCAGGCTCAAATTCATGTGGAATCTTTGAAGAGGTACTTACAGTAGTATGAAACCTTATTATACTGTATAAGAACTTTTTCCTAGGAGTAAATGGTCATAATCAGTAATCAAGATACGTAATTATCATTAACCACAATATACTCAGTATGCTTGTCAAATCTTTATGAAACATTATCATATCCTGTCAACAAATTACAAATACCCCATGTCAAAATTAACCAATTTCTTGTCCATAACAAGGTGTGTTGAGTGCCAGAAACATTCTCGTAAGTGCTATGAGGAACTTTGCCAGCAAGTGAGAGACTTAGAAACATTGCTATCACAATGTGCTTCCAAAAAAATTACTTCACACAAAGACTGCAAAGACCAGCAACAGAAACTCAAGGTAAAGTCCAAATAAAACCTTTTCCTGTAGAAAGACTAGCATTTGTTAGACTAGCATTACCTCCCCTTGTAATCTAAAGATCTGTATAATTTATCTGTGTTTTGCCACAATGAGGTTTTGTTGGTAGACTAGTATATATAAACATATTCCTGATCTTTTTAGGCTCTAGTGGAAGAGGTTGCTATGCTTGCTGGAAAACTGGAGAATCTGAGAGAGTGGTGTTCACTGTATGGGTGCAGAGCCAATAGGGAGGATGCTGTGACCGATATCTGGTGTCAGGTGGCAAGATTGCAGCGCTGTGCCAATGATCTGCAGACACGCTCAGAACAAATGGAAGCAGAGTGGAGCAGTGTCACAAGCAGTGTAAGTGTCATGACCAAAACCGACGCACCAATATGCATGCGAAATAACAATGAAACTCTCGTTTCGGCATGCTTACTCTAAACTAATCTTTACACTATGACCGACTGTTGTGCAGATAAGAAGAACTGAGCTTGTTTTCCTTTGTTGTCATTCTGCAGGTGGAGCAGGCAGCTGCTGTGTTGGAGCAGGTGGATGCAGAACTTCCAAATAGCAGTAGAGAGAATCTGACTGGTGAAGAGCTGCAGGAACTGCTGCTCTTCTGGTCCCAGTACCAGGACAGACTGGACTGTGAACACAGAGCTCTTTCTGCTTTGGAATTAAGAGCTGCGAGGTTGCTTGGTGTTCCCCCCCACCTGGAACAAGCCCCGCCGATTGAGCTGTTCCAAGAGCTTCGAACCTTGCAAGAGCATTACCATAGGTCAGTCATCTACTTAGCCTATTACTAATTGCTTTTTTTTTTCAGTTTTCTTTTCCTTCTTCCTGTTTTGGGTTATCTTAAATCACAGTTTTCTCAAAATATGAATGTCTTTTGCCTAATATTTCCTATTGTGGACTTAATGTCCCAGTGGTCCACATGTTAATTCCAAACCATTGGGCTTACAGACTAAAGTAGGTCAACATCGGATGCCATGCCAACGTCCCATCCTAGAGAGGCCAAATGAACACATACATACTTGAGACCATTAAACCACACACAGGCTCAGCTAAATATCTGGATAATATTTAAATTTACATGTATGAATGTTTATTTTATGTTGAACGAGAACATACTGATGTATGGATTCTGGGACGTTTATCAGTTTTTTTCCTCCTACCTTTTTAGCATCCATTTTGCAGTATGGACTTGGACTGAGAGATTAACATGTCTTTTAACTTGTGTGTCCTGCAGTCTAAAGGAACGGAGCTCTCAGGGTCTGAGGGCAGTAAGAACAGAGGTGGAGGAGAGGGAACGAGTGCAGGAGCAACTGGAGGGAGTCAGAGAATGGCTGGAATCTGCCGTCTCTCTCCTCACTGTACTGGAGCACGAACCCAGCAAGAAGCAACTACAGGTTTGTCACTTGTTTTGTGACGTTCATTTGTTAAGCTGGTTTTTATCCACCTCACATGAGAACCAGCATGAGAATTACTAAAGCTTTTGAGATGGTGATAAAGGGAGGAGGGATTTTCCATTGACACAATGTTCCATTTGTCCCTGACTGCAGTCAGCAAACTTCATTATCTCTGCCCTCACTCTGCAATGATGCACTGTATGAATAATACCTCTCACCCATAAATAATACTCCACCTTTTCATGTTGGGGAGTAACTTGTTGCTACAACCAACTTGACTACATTTTTCAGTAGGCATGACAGATAATCTGCTTTCAAACAGTGTAGCTTTTTTAATTACAGTGTAGCAGCACAAATAGCAGTTTGTTTGTGAAATATTTAGTTCAGTGCTGTTGCTCTTTGCTATGTTTTCCACTAAATTGAATAAATTAGGGTTTTCTAGTTTGATTAGTTGCTTGCTTTGAGTGTATATTTAATGCTGTATACTAACTGAAATCTTTATTGTTTTTGTGCCAGATAAATGTTTGGGTATTTTTATTTATTTATTTATTTATTTAGTAGTGTAGATAGGTTTTTGAAAGAGTAGACTTCCAGATTCAGTGTGCCTATGACTTAACAGATCTCATGACATACTGGAAAAGCGAAGCAAATACACATATAAAAGCACTGAAATTATATATCACAATTTTTAAGACATTTTAAAAATTAATAAACCTAAATAGACACTGACAGATTAAAAAATCCTTCAATGATTGTGTCTGAGCAGCAGAGATACTGTGGGTACTGGCATACAGTGTTGTTTAGTCTAGGTTTTATTGTTCAGTGTTGGTTTTTCCAACCAGGCTCTTCCAAGTGGTACGCAATTTGTAGAAATGGAAACCAAGCAATCAACAAAATATCCTGTTGCTTATTGCTTACCACGACTGTCGCTGGTTAAGACAAGCTTTTATTTGCTTGCGCTTTGTCTGTTTAGAACACTGTGTGACTGTTTATTTTGCTGAATAGGCTGGTCCATCCAATCAGTTCAAACACACACACACTCTTAACGATTCAAATACTTTTAAACAGTTGTTCTCTCTCAAACACACACACTGCTGTAGATTCTGCTGTTTTTCTCTCTCATTACCTCTTTACCGCACACACACAGACATAGATGAGAGGGCTCTGTGTTAGTGTTCTGGTTAAATAGCTGAGTCATGTCCAACTTTCCCACACAATTTCTTTTCTCTGTTTCAGATACACACAAACTCTTTCTCTCTTTTTCTCATTCACTCTCACAAGCACACACTTGTGAATCAGTACCCCCTAAACACACACACCTGTAAGTGGATCCTCCAGGTCTGATCCAAATGCCAGTAATGATGTCGGCTAATGCACTCTCTATCTTCTCTCACACACATTCAGTTTCTTGAATGTGTCCCATATTATATTGCCAAAATGCTAAAACAGTAAAGTAGAATGGGTAGGAATCAGCATAAAATATTATGAAGAACAGCAGAAGTCATAACTGTTAATAAAACATTAAACAGCTGCCAAATAGAGTGATCTGAATAGATAATCTTTCTTTCTCTCATGGTCCTTTCTGACTCTGAGTCCCTCTGGGATTTTGGTAATTTTGGGATCTTGTTTATGCAGCTTTTCTTCCCATCTTAAATGGCTCATTATAATATAAATAGGGGTAGAAGCTTTATCTCACTAACTGGAGAGGTGAAAAGGGTTGAGAGAGATAGAAAGAGCTTTTTGAGTGGATTGTTCTGGTTCTGTTATCTTAAAGCTTGAGGGACTAAGAGCATCATCAGTGACTGGGTCAACCATCGAGACTAGTGCTACATGTAAGACTGATATGCATTGAATATCACATAAATATACAAATATCACATTGTGCATCATTTCCATGTGCTTTCTGGTGTTCCTATAAATGTAAGTGTTTTCTTTATTATACCTTTTTGATATTTTGTATCCAGTAGAATCTCAATATAGAAATTCTTCCACTGTAAAATGTATAACCTATTTTTACTAAAGTAAAGCTTGTCTGAAGGGACGGTTATCGGTGTTGATTTTATGCCTGGATCTGTAATTTACAATTATTTGAATACAACTCTTATATGGTTATCATGTTTTCAATCATTTGAAAGTCTTATGTATTATTTTTTGTATTATTCCTTATAAAGAAATTAAACCATTTTAAAATGAAAATATTATTAGTACTTAAAAAAACATTTTGTTGTCACAAGGATAAGTAAAAGGTCAATAAGTCTCAGAAATTTCAGAAAATTGAACATTTTAGGAGTTGACAAGATTAGTTCAGGTAGTCAGAAAAACATTTCTAAGAACTTGGCACTTGTTAGAAATTGGGTTTGTCTTTCCTATTTGTCAGGGACACCATAAAATATCTTCTAATAGCTCTCTATAATAAATATGGTTATATTTTGACCACAGGAACAACTTCAGATTTCAGATGTTGTCTGTTTCTCTATACTCACTGCCCTCAGTGAGTGCTTGTGTAATTTGGGGAACCAGTCAAATTTAGTTACCTTTGGTGTTCTTGTTTATGGCACTTCGATGAGCTTTGATTTGGGAAAAAAAACTCGGTAACACTTTATTTTAAGGTGTCATAATACAGAGTAATTACCTAATTAAGTACTTAGTAGTAGCCATTGTACTTGCATGAAATAAAATGTACTTACCATGTAACTAAGTTATGGAACAGCGTGTAATTACAGTTTGTAATTATATAGATGCAATAGCCAGCTACTGTTACACATGTGTAACAGACCGAGTCTGTTACACAGCTACTTGTACACGTAAGTACAATCTTGATACACTTTATTTTAAGTAGCTTATGTCTGTGTACTTACATTTATAATTACGTTGTATAAAGTCTGCAACACGTATGTAACAATCTTTTGGTTACAGAAGTAGCTGCGTAACAGACTCGGCCTGTTACATATGTGTAACAATAGCTGCCTGTTACATCTACATAATTACAAACTGTAATTACAGGCTGTTCCATAACTTAGTTACATGATAAGTACATTTTGTTTCATGTAAGCACAACAACTACTACTAAGTACTTAACTAGATTCAAGATTCAAGATTTTTATTTGTCACACACACAATTATACAGAGTATAACCAGCAGTGAAATGTTAGTCAGGTCCGCTCTAACTAGGCAATTACTCTGTATTATGGACACCTTAAAATAAAGTGTTACCAAAAATCTTGTACCAAGAAGTACTTTTGAAATTAAATGGATAGAATGGAAAATGGTTATTTGTGCAGTACATAGATGTACTCATTACTAATGTAGCCTAATTGATGAGTAATGTCGTTTTTTGCTAAACAGGAGGTTCACTCACAGCTGTGTACCCAGAAGGCCGTTCTGCAGCGTATTTTGGAAAGCTTGAAGATGATGTACTCTGACAAAAACACATCAATTCCAGAGGAGATAGAGGGACTATTACAGGAAGTCTCACAGTCATTACAGGAAGTGGAGGAACAGGTTTGGTGCATTCTTTGAATGGTTCCCAACTTATTTTGTTTCAGCACCCAGATTTTACATTCATCGAAACATACGATACTTCTTTTAAATATGAGCAACATTTGTCTTAAAAGTTTTTTCAGTCACACTTTATTTTAAGGTCCAGTTCCTGCTATTAACAA
>JAFVLL020001277.1:70000-74137 GCA_021397915.2 Tor tambroides
ATTTCCTTCTTATTCGCATATTTGTGAGGTTAATAACATCAAGTGCCACACATGACATGTCTGCTGTCTGTCTATCTGCGGAAACATCTCCATCACTCCAGTTGACACTATGTGTGTCTGTGTGGTTGCATGGTTGTGTTTGTGCCTGCTGCTGTGCTTGTGTGTCTCTGATATGATGGGACAGCAGGAGTCTGAGGAAGAGGAGGAGCCAAAAGATGGAGGGGAAGATGCTTCTGATGAAGACTATGAAGGTTGCATAAAAAATGAGGATGCAGAGGCAAGAGGAAGATCACCCACCTCTCTGAATTCTGAGGCTTCCTTCAGCGTGACTGTGGAGGTAATGCAGATGGATCAGAGACTTCAGCCCTGGACACCTCCTGATGTTTCCTCTGCTTTCTTCTGTCATGTTTTCTACATGCTTACACTTTCCATCATATGGTTCATAGTATTTCCACCATTTGACTTAACTCTGTGTTTCCAGGATCTTTCATCCTGTTCTGCTCTTTACTACATTTATCGTCTCCCTCCTCATCTTCACCAAGTCCTTGTTTCTTCTACTTCCAGATTCTGCTTTGTCACATCTCTTTTTGTTTTGTTTTCACTTTAATATTAAGATTATTCTGGTTTTATTTTTCTGAACTCAGTACAGTTTGATTAGATGATGATGTGTATGTTTATTCCTCGCCCTCTAGGAGGCAATATGACTTCATTCTTTCATTGAGTTTGCATTTACTATTTGCTCCCTGTACCTGAGAATCACAAGTGCTGTGATCTCTATTTGGAAATGTGGCACATGATGAATAATTTTAAACATTATGCAAATCTAATTTATATCTGTCTAAAATTTATTATGTATATTCACAGAGATTAAGTTAAATCTGTATTATTAAAAACGCAAATCTTTGCTAAACCATGAGTGCTGTACAATATCATGATTCTGTTCATAGGCACAATATAGAGAACTGTAATCCATGGACAAATCACTATAATGCACAACATAATGTGCTTTATAAATTTATTTTGCAAACTCTTCAGTGTGAGACTAGACTTAATCTGTATTTGAATATCCAATCATGTGGTTGACATTAATGTTTTTTTGTTGTGTTTTTTATTTTTTTGTGCAGGACACTGTTTCTGCAGATGTGGTTTCTTCTTCAGAACAGATTTTGGAGCAAGCAGAAGCAACAGACTCAAAGGTAACACTAGATCTCTACACTAATGGCCAGTTTTATTTGATCACATTAATTGGAATGTGTAGTGTATTCAGGGGCAAAATCATTGCTGCCCTGCAACCTCTTAAAAAGACAGTGTGTCAAATTTTTGTTCTTTAAAAAGTGATGTGGCCACCTAAAACTCTCGACCACTTAAAGCATTTTTTAACTTTTTGTAGTCTTTTTGTAGTCTGGAACTGTGGCCAGATATCATATCAGAGTATGTAAAGAGTAACCTCTCTGTCCCTGTGTTTGCAGGTAGAAGTAGATACATCTGTGGCCTCGGGAACAGGTGTGTCAGAAGTTTTATCTGAAGAGGACGCCACAGTGGAAAGCCAGTCTCTCCCTGCAGACATGGTAACCAATACCTCCTCTGTTACAGAGTCCACGTCCCCTTCCAGAGGCCAGCAGAGGTGTTTGGTCTCCTAGTTGTAGTTCTCTCCTTACAGAACCTCCATGTCTTAACTCCCACTTCTACAACCCCTAGATGTAGATGTTTCTAGAGCTAGAACTCTCTTCCCAGTGCATTTACATGGCAGATGTGTAAAAATAAAGGCTTCTCAGGAGAGAATCACTTCAAGTAGTTCAGAATTGAGTTCACAATAATGAAACAAGGGTAAAATTAAGCTAAATAGTTTTATATAAATCAAACAAATCAATGTATAAAAGGACTTAAATGAGTTTATGATTTTCTTTTTAAATGTTTATGATGTTGACTAATTCTGTCAGGATATTCTGCAGATCGAGAGAGAGAGAGAACATTCTAATATGAAAGAGCATTTTGAACTTTTGTCTATTTCCATAATATTGATGTTTACATGTTACACCGTGTCTATACTGGACCTGTGCGGTGTTGTGCAATAAAACTGGATCCCATTATAATTAACTACAGTATAAAGGTGCCTTCACATTTACCGTTACTCAACTGAATTTTGCAAAATAAACTATTCTGCCAGCTTGCAAACAAAGCAACCCTAAATAATTGCTTTCTAAACAGATGTTTTATTCACCTGGTTATTGTATTGAAGTATAGTGTTATGGAAAAATGGCTGAATAGACTGCCAGAATGAGCACCTCATTGTAGATGTTTTTGCTCTTTTGCAATGGTATAAAACTCCGGCCACACAGAAGTCACCACCAAACCAAGAGGCTTGCTGTTGGTCAGTGCTACAAATTGTCAAAGTCCACCAAATCTGAACCCGACGTGAATTTCACTTTGACAATAAGGAAATTTATTTTTGCCACCAAAAGTCCATCAGGCAAAATTTTTCACTGCGCTGATTTCAGCAGAAATTTCACCCACAAAATTTCTCAGCGCAACAACAAATATGACTGCACCTTAACGCTCCAAAACCAGTATTTTATACACTGCACAGTTACTCCTGCCAGTCAACAATTTGGACACACCTACTTTTCATTACCTGTTCATTATTACCACTTTCCACATTTAAGTGTAATTATTGCATTAAATGTCCAACAAAGCTGGAAAATCAGTGTATTTTTCTATTGCATGGTGTCTTTTCCTTGATTTTTAGCTGCTAAATACAATACTATGATACCAAAAAGATTCGAAAATCTTTTATATGGCATGTATTTTTTTGGTTTTTGTATAGCAGTGTGTTTTCATTTTTTCCAAATGCAAGATAAGATGGTTTCTCTGAAAGGATTGTTGAACAGATTTTGTTTCGTGGAGTGAAACAAATGTAGTGTGAACATTAAAAATCAGCTAATCGATGGCTGCTCACTCTGCACAGTGCATGTGTATTATGATTAATTTATTGTTTTTCATGAACGATTGTTGTTTACATGACACATTCTCTAAAAGTAAGCTTTTTCCTGCTCAAGAATATTATATGAATAGCAGTATATGGTTTATGTTATTTATGTTTAGTATTTTGTCTTTTTGTGCCATGTAAACGCACTGACTCCTATACACACCTGTGCATGTTCTCCTGATCTCCCTCTGATACCTCCTGTGTGAACACTATCATGCTCCTTTCAAGTCTGAAAAAAAATAAATTCCAACAAAAAATTCACACTTGCTCGTCTCTCTCTTTCTCTGTCTGTGTCAGGAGCAGGGTGCATGGAGGGGGGAACAGACGCCACACACCAATGACACACTCACACTGACACACATGACACTCATAGACAACATACAGAAACATTCAGAGTCACAAGCCCCACCCACAGAAACAGTAGACATGTTGACCTCACCTAATGTCAAGACCTCTGATAAAGGGCTGGGTGATTCCTTAGAAAATCTTGAGGTAGTTTCAGAAATAGATTCCACACTCAGTCAACAGGCTCACTTAGAGAAAACCACCTTTATGCCTCAGAGCCTGAGCTCCACAAAACCCACACATACACCGTCAGTCAAATCACCAGAGCAACATTTACACACTCAAACACATGCTCCATCAAATGCAGAAAACCATAGGTTAGACAGCAGAAGCACACACGACACACTCACACCAATTACAGTCAAACCCTGCCTGGAGAGGACAGAGCCATTGGCTGCGAGTGCATATTTGGTAAGCACAGATGCTGATAGTGAATCTCACCCCACTGACTCACACTTTACACATCAACTCACTCACCTGCTGACTTCAAGTGTGTTGCATTTTATCTGCACATATTTCTGTGTTTTACACTAGAATAGCCTATTCAGTGCTATTCTTTCACTTTCTTGCAGTCTGAGATCTCAAAGATTAGATTCAGTAACAGGAATCGACCTTTGCAACTAGGTGATTCCTTAAAAATAATCCATCATTAATTGTTGATTATTAATAATTAACAGCTCGACATGTACTATTATTAATGTTATTAATATTTTGTATTATTAGGTTGGCTTGAGAAAGCCAACCTACTGATCTTCTACTTAAGCTTATTATTAGGTTGGCTTGAGAAAGCCAACCTACTGATCTTC
>JAFVLL020001278.1:0-21808 GCA_021397915.2 Tor tambroides
ATTACTGTAGTAAAAGCTTGCTGTATTATGTAGAGTAAAGTATTATGAGAGGGAGATGGACTGAGTGACTGTGATTAACGTTACCTGCATCTGATATAGTGTCTCTGTGTCACAATAAAACATAAGTTTGAATGTCCACTGGGAAAAGCTTTGTCGTAATGTCAATATGCTTTCATCTGTTAAGGGTGAATTCTGATGACAGCGCTGCTCAGTGCATTTGTTAGCTGCGTCAAGCTGTTGTTGAAAGTAAAAATAACTTCCGTTTACAAAAGTCTTTACTGCAGTGCTGACTCATAAAAATAGGCTCTTGTCGCCATCTAATGGCGGAACAATGTAACTAAAATCACCCTCACGAACACACACACCATGTCTCAGTACTAAACACTCTTATTAAATACTATCATTATTTATATAAAATGTTATTTATTGAATAATCATATTTAATAAACCACAAAAACAGCCATCATAAAAGTTGCTAGGCAATTCAATCAACCGTACGAAGACAGCGCGATATACATAATTTAAATAAACATTATAAGATTTTGCCAAAACTATTTGCTCTGGAACAAATAAAAGTTTAATGAGACCAAAGACTAGCCGTTAAATTTACCCAAAACAAAATATATCTCATGTTTAACCACTATAGAGATATCAGAGCACAGTGGTAAATTCCAGAAGATCTGGCCGCGGTGAGGCTGCTCTTGGCCAGTGTAACGAGTGCTGAATGGTCGCTGTCGCCCTGGAACTCACATCTCCGAAAACATTGAAGCAAATTTTGAAATAGACCTTATATTTATTAACAAACTGCATATTTGAAGTCCAAGCAAGCACATTCTTGCCTAAAAAAACTCTTAAAATTGCATTCCGTGATACAAAACAGTAGAATTTTTAAGATTATAGTGTATTTGGGTGTCCGCCATGACACTCGCTGTGAGAAATATGGCAACTTCGGCAAGTGGAGTAATACAAATGGTGAAGAGGTTGGAGAAGCTCTGTTGGACTCTAATATCGCACACCTGTCAGCCAATCAGATTCAAGAACCAGACAGTTTATGACATATTTATTAATTATAAGTTACATAAATGTGTTCAATGATGTGTCTGTAAAGTTATTTTTGAAATATGATGTATATATTTATTGTGCATGGACAGCCTATCTAATGCCCACTGAATAAGCTGGCATTTAACTGGCAAGGATAAGACAGAACAGATAGTTAGGTCTGATAAATGGTCGGAGTCAGAAATCATAAAAAAGGTAGAGAGTTCTGACAGGAAAGACAATTCAAGGTCAGGGCTAGACAGGAAGTCACTAACCAGGGATCATTATGAACCGGCAACCATAACCAAGGGGCTTGACTGAGACAAGAAGGCCAAGGAGAGCAGAGAGTTCAAGGATCAGGCTGGGCAGTCTGAGTATGAGGCATAACTGTCAAGCAGATGGGGGGCACAAAGCAAGAGAAGGAAAAACAGAGCTCAAGAGACATTGATCTGTCCTGACAGTAACCCCCACAAACTGAAATGCAAGTTCCAGGGTAACCAGGATGGGAGCTAAGGTAAAATGGGACTGGAGATCATCACATGCTGTCTGTACAGCCACTTCTGTCGGACATCGAAAACATGCTAAATTGACATACTTTTTTCTCCAAAAACCAATGCCATAGCCAGTTATTCTACTTTGAAATGCACTTTCTGTGCACCCAATGGTATCTTGACATGCCAGGTTGCCAGCTGGCTGAAAGCACAGTGTTTTGCCACCACAGAAACCAGCAAACAAACTGGGTCAGAGATCACAAATTCTACCCAAACTAAAAAGCCTTGGCAACCATTTAAAAAGCTTTATGACCAGAGACATTAAAACGCAGATGAATCAACTCGTCAACTTAAAGTATAAGGCAGGGGTGTCCAATCTTGTTCTTCAAGATCTACAAAATATCAAAATTCAGCTCCAACCTAGATCAAAGCACTTAATAATTGTAGAAAGGTGTGTTTGGTCAGGGTTAGAACTAAACTCTGCAGGTAGATCTCCAGGAACAGGATTGGGCACCCCTGGTTTAAGACCAACCTGTCCTCCAACCAATACACCCGTATAGGTCGTTTGTGAAAATCCCTGAAATACGACCCATCAGATCATATACTGCAATTGTGCCCCTATAGACGAAAGGACATTTTCATATTAATGTTTTGTACTCTTTTATCTGCATCATAATTTGGGTTTCGTGTAGCTCAGTTGGTAGAGCATTGTGTTATACTACGATATGTAATCATGTGATCATGGGTTTGATCCCAGAGAACGCACATGCTCATAAAATGTATATGCACTATAAATCACAATTTAGCACGATTTCTATGAAGGGTAGGTTTAGGGGTGGGGTTAGGTGTGGTCATTCATACGAATTAGCCACCTAGTAAAATGTAAAAAGTCCACACATTGCATTTAAATAAACACGCATTTTGATTGGTAATGACAGTCATACGTCATTTCATGACGACAGACGCAACACGACACTGTTATTATTTTTACGCACCTGCTAGAGGGTGCTTAACTTTAAAACGTAAATATAGGTCTTAATAAGATGCTTGCACAAATGACCTATAGGGTCATTTTTTTGTTGGAGGAAAGACTCTTTAAGACTCACTGCCTTCCATTGTCATCAATTGTGCTTGTTTTTGTTGTGTGTCCTCAATCTAGCAACCTGACTGAGCGTCAAGCCTGAGGAGGAGTGAGCAGGAGAAACAACTCTCTCCAATATTTTGAATTTGGACAGCAGTACCCATTTCAACTGCTAGCTCTCAAATTATCACAGTCATGGACTTGGTAGTTGTGTTTTTGTTCCAACGTGTTCCCTGGCCTAGTTTCCCGTCTGTGTCTGATTATGTCATTTGGTTCAGGTGTGTCTTGTTCGTTATCGTCATTTGTTCTACTATTTAAGTTCCAGTCTGTTTAGTGTATGTTGTCTGGTCTTAATGGTGCCTGTGTGTGTTTATCCTGCCTGCCTTATGTGGAGTAATTAAAGACTGTTTGCCTTTATCTTCATTGTATTTGTGCGTTTGTTCTACACCGCACCGTGACATCAATATTACATACAGCACTTTAAACATACAGCTGTTCTCATTTTTCAGTGTAGACAACCTCTGAGAATTTTTGTGAATGTGCATAACTCACAGAATGAATTCATTCTGCTTCAGTTTGAATAACCCAGTTTGAATAACTTTTTTTTTCATTCAATAATTATTGTGAAGTCTTGTTTTTTGTTTTATTCCATAAAAAGCATTTAACAGTTTCATAAATGGTTTCTTTCTTGTTTTGTCTGTAGCCAGAATATAACACACATTTTCCCCACAAAAAATTATATTAAACAACATTAATAATCATAATAAACAACAATAATGATTTTGTCATGATATTGCAGCTCCATCCTCTTTCCTGCTTTTTTTTAAATAGGTTATTTACATTATGCATTGTGTGTGTGTGTGTGTGTACCTGTTTTTATATTCCAGTGGGGACTTAAACCTGAATACACACAGACTCATGGGGACTTGTGTCATGGTGGGGACCTAAATTGAGGTCCCCACGGGTAAACAAGCTTATAAATCACACAGAATGAAGTTTTTTGAAAATCTAAAAATGCAGAAAGTTTCCTGTAAGGGGTAGGTTTAGGTGTAGGGTTGGTGTAGGGCAATAGAAAATACGGTCTGTACAGCAGAAAAACCATTACGCCTATGAGAGTCCCCACAAGGATAGTGAAACAAGTGTGTGTGTGTGTGTGTGTGTGTGTGTGTGTGTGTGTGTGTGTGTGTGTGTGTGTGAAAGGTTGTTTATGAGGACACTGCCTATGTTCCCATAATTCAAAAGGCTTATAAAACATTCTAAAGGTTTTTTTTGTTTTTTTTTTTTTTTGAAGGGGTCATATAATGCCATTTTTGTACAAGTTAATATGATTCTTTAGGGTCTAAATGAAAAGTTTGTAATATACTTTAATTAAAAATTCTCGTTAGTATTGTAAGAAAACACTCATTTTACCTGGTTAAAAACAGCTCTCTGTTCAGCACGCCATTTCAGTGCATGTGCCTTTAAATGATCTTGAGCTCTGCTCACCCCGCCCCTCTGCTCTGTGGGGCGTGACACAACACACGTGGAGTGTTGCCTTGACAACAGTTGAGGGTATCTTTTGCCGGAAGAATGGCAGCGGGAGTTTCTGAGGACACTGTGCAACCATATCAATTTGAACCGGAGTCAAAAAAAAAAAAAATTAAAAAAAAAAAATTGAACCGGAGTCGGACACGGAACAAGATGATGGCCCCGAAGAAGTTTGGCAATTAAGGCTCGAACAGGACATTTCTGAATGGCTGGTTAATGTAATGTCACTTTGATCTATCTTTGTATGTACTGGCACATAATATTACTTATTAATCAGTAACAGACACCGTTATAAACCATTTACAAATTAAGCTTAATGTACTGTTACCACATTAACTTTACCACAGCATACACAGTTTATATTAACACAATAACCATAACGCGTTGTTCATTACAAACGTGGGATTATTAATTATATTGAGAACGTCGTACATAGAAAACATGCCGTAATGTACACTTGATTTCATGCAATGAACACTTGATTTCACGTAATGAAAGTGTAAACTTTAGCCACATTCATGGTGAAACATGCAAGCGATTAGCAAAGATTAATATAAAGGTTAATAAAACGTTACACTCACTTCTTCTGGAGGTGCAGCAGGAACACGAATAGTTGGTACCGATCCTTTTTTCAGTAGCAGCTTCTTGGCAAAACCAGCTTTAAACTGACCCTCGTTTATAAAGCAGTCTGGTGAGAAATGATTCGCGCAAACATGAAAGAATTGAGGTTGATCTGGGGGACTATTCCCTTCGAAAACAAAACTCAGCCACTGCGTCTTCAGAGGTTCTGATTTAGGAACATCAAAACGACTACTATTTAAAACGACTGCTGTGTTCGTTATTACACCCAAGAACAGAACACCACGCTCCCTTAGACGCCACTCTGCTCCAGCGTATCGACAATGGTGGACTATGATGACAGCTCGCTCAGGGCGGGTCTGTGTTGAAACGCTCCTGTCAATCAACAATTGTGGGAGGGGCCTCCGATCTTGTGACGTCACAAGACGAACAGCTCGATTTGAGACAGGGGAAAACATATTAGGAGATTAAAAAAAAAAACACTGGATGGATTTTTATCATTATAGGATGGTTGTGTACAGGCACTGCCAACACACATTTCAGTACAATCAACTTGTAAAAGTGGATATAGCATTATATGACCCCTTTAATTTAAAAATGCATAAAGTTTACTGTAAGGGGTAGGGTTAGGTGTAGGGTTGGTGTAGGGCGATAGAAAATACAGTTTGTACAGTATGAAAACCATTACGCCTATGGAGAGTCATTGTGTGTCTGTATGTAAATACAGTACATGTCATTGAGCAGCATTAAACAGTCTTTGTAAATAAACAAATGCCATGTCAGATGCAGTTTTTGTTCCACCTTTGCAATGAAAAGATGGCTTTTGTTGATGTTGAAAGGAAATTGTTTGGTAAACAGTCTGTTGTGATTGCTTGAAGTCATGTATTTGAGATATAAGCATAGACAACTGCGCTGATGACTGATGCTATTGATGACTGGCAGTACAAACACTTTGTCAGCTGAGATGTCCTGAGAGCTTGGCAACCCAGCTAACCAGGGTGACCAACAATGGCTCCTTGAAGTTTGGATATTGGACAACTGTTTCCTTCTCTGGGTCCATGCTGGCCTGAGAGTAATGTCACAGCACATATTGACAGGATGTCTGAAACGGGGAAACACAGACAAGCAGAAAATAAAGAATCAAAAGTCCCGATACTGTAAGATTAAGTGTTAGAACTCGTGAAAACTTTCTAATATTTAATACAATCAGTGCGGTACCAACATATTTTTGGTAAATTACATAAATGTCCATAAACTGGGTCATGATGCAAGGTTAGTCACAATGTCATAAACAAGGTCCTGTTGTGCCCTTAGATTTTTCCATATGTGAAAAACATGACTGTTGTTGCTCTTAATTATTTCAACCATGAACATTAAGACAGTAAACAAAGACAAAGACATTTAAAGTAACACACTGTTAAGTAAATGGTTTGTGATGATTCGCACTTGGCATGACATCACTTGAAATAATTTGTGGTGAAACAAAGCTCAATTAACTTATGTAAGATAATTGGGCCCTTGGTGATGTCAGATGTCTCTCTTGGTCAACTCAGACCTGTGTCCCATGAGTGCGATGTGGTATGTTTTTAGTTTGACCCTGACTGTAGTCATAGCAACAGAAACACAAAGGGCCCTTGAGATGAATCTAGCCAAGTAAACAGTCCAGTAATGAGGAATGAGTTGGAGCTACTGAGATTTTTTTTTTTTTTTTTCAAATATCGAAACTGATTTCTGCTGTTCTCTACAGAGTTCACAGGCCTACTCATGATCAGACCTGCAAATACTACCATAAGTTAGTGAGATGAAAACATGATATGTATTGATAGAGGTAATTGATGGATAAATATTGTCATATAGCCAAATAACACAATTATAATACAATAAAACAATTTCCATTTCTTTGAAATGCATTGCATTTGGAGTAATTGCTGGTCATAAAAATCACAGAAATCAGGAAACCAATGACGACTACCACAAAAGCAAATACCACAAAAAGGAAATGAGCTCTCTTGCTCTATGGGAGTAGCTCACAGACACATGGGAAAACAAGACTATATTTAGAGCTTATGATATATGTTAATGAGTGTAATGAAAGCTTCAAATATAAGACAATATCTTATCTGAGTTATAGTTCATTTGTTTTGTATTGTCATTTTATTGCAACAGAAACAATGATTTTGTTTCACAACACAGGGTTATATTTGTCACCATGGTGTAAATATGTATTTGATTTCAGGGTAGCTGTATATTGTTAAGAAAGAAACTTGATCAACTATAATTTCTAAGTTTCTTCAACATAACTTGAAACAGAACAGGGTGTGTGCAAAAAGGGTTTTATTCAGCATGACGGATCTTCCTGCACAAAATATTTCATTCACAGACTTTAAGCTGATTGGTTTTTACAGCCTAAGAGAATGGAGGCCCTTTTTATTTATCCCCTTCTTTCTGATGTTTTTATTGGCTATCACAGCAAATTCTATTCTCATATATTTAATCAAATCTTGCCAGTATTTTTCTGTACCTAACATGCATCTTAGCTTCTTATTTAATTGGAGTGGCATATCTCTCAGTGGTTGTTTGATACAAATGTTTGGCATTCATTTTGTTGGAGGATTTCAATCTACTTTGCTATTGTGGATGGCACTGGATCGTTACTTTGCAATATGCAAACTTCTGTATTATCATAAATACATGGAAATTGCTAACTTTTCAAAATTTGTTTTTCTACCATTAATCAGAAATGGATTTCTGATGGTCACTATGGTCTCTTTAGCAGGAAAATTGTCATTTGTAGAAATATATCACTGTTTATGTGAGCACATGGCATTGGTTCAGTTAGCTTGTGGAGATATACACTATATTGCCAAAAGTATTAGGTCGCCCCCTTCTAATGAACAGGTTTGACTACTTTAAGATTTGTACTCGTATAAATTACTAATCTTAAAGCATATAATGATAATTCTAGGAAATTGTGTGCTAATAATATTATAGCAACAGTTTGGACAGGACCCTTTTCTATTCTAACATGACAATGTCTCTGTGTATAAGGCAAGGTTCAAAAACAAAATTATTGATTCAGTCAGTGTGGAAGAGCTTGAGTGGTCTGCATAAAACCAAGTCCTAATCCCAGTTTAACACCTCTGGTGTGACTGTAAATGCAGACCTTGAGCCAAAAACTCATCACCAAACACCAATGAGTGCCCATCAAGCAGCATTCATCTAGTTCATCGCGGCTACTTTTCGTTTCTGGAAGAAGAGAGGAATAACCCAGGATTTACCTCAGGAAAAAGATGCGCTGACAGGAATAACACAGGATTTACCTCATGATGCGACGCACAAGCTGACCCAGTAATGTAGTAATGTTTATTTTTTGCATTAGTTTACCTGTTATTGTGGCATAAACTTGAACATATTTACTAGTTGGGTTTTTCCCAAACTATGATTATGTTTATCCCTGACTAAAATGTTTGAAATTGAGTGAAACATTTTGAATAGGCCTATGACAGGCACTTCATTGTATCTGAATTTCTTACTACGCGATGATGTTTTCATGCTCTATATAATATAAAACAATACGATATAAAAATAATATGAGTGCATGATGAATGCTATGAGTCTGAGAATGTTTAGACCATGTTTATTATTAATTCTCTGTTTGTAAATATATTTTATAAATATATTTCTATAGATGTTTAACGTGCTAAGCAATAATAATGAATACCTTAAGATACTTAAGGTGTGCGTCACACACACTGAACTTAACTAAAAACGATACTGATAAGCAGGGCTCTGAACCGGTTCAAGGAACGAAAACGAAAACCGGAAAACAAACGAAATTTTGACAGGAACAGAACCAGAACCAGAAACGAAATCACATTTTACAGAAAAGAACATTTAACCGGTTAATAACATTATTTTATCGTTCCATTTAGTATTGAACTTGCTGTTAACCAAACACAAATTTAAGTAGTACGGCCTATGCAAATGTGACACTGACGCATACAGTGAGTGAAAAGCCCGCGCTCAGCTGTGAACTCGTCAAAGGTAAGTCGCAATGGCAATGCACCGGCGTTAGAGTTTATCCGAGGATAGTGTAAGATGGATTCAACAGATCACATGCACCTTCAGCGCTTCTGTGAACGGAGAAAACCGGATAAAACTGTTGGCGTTCATAAAAGGGAATATTTAGGCCTATACACAAAATATATTTCACTTAAATCATTGATAGATTAAGAAAACGAAAGAATAAAAATGCTCCGAGTTTCAGTTTATTGTGACACAATCCAAAGTTCACCGAAAGGAAAACGAGACAGCAGAAAGTAATTTTCTTTATTTTGCAAAAGCTATACAGTTTTATTTATTTTACAGTTATATTTATTTTGCAAAAACTTGACAGTTTTGAATGATGTCTTGCGTCTATCTGTATACCAGCGTTGTGATGGCTATCGCGCCGTCACACGCACACAGACACAACATAAGCTTTGCGACATTGCAGCCTGTTCATTATCAAAATAAAATACAGTTAAAGAAACATATAAAAAGTTGAATTCAGCGTGACCAGTGCCTCACTGTGCTGATATTCGAAGGATGATGTTTGATGCGAGTGAAGTACAAAGCCTATTAGGCTAATATATAATATTTTAGCATGCATCCAGGTACGTCGCAAATATGGAAACATTTGGATTCGTGCAAAATGAGAGAGGTAGGTATCAGTTTCACCTTAAATTATTATTTTTTTGGCTTGATGTTTATATAGCCTAAACGCTTTCAATAGCCTTAACTTCAGAGTATTTTTTGTGGATTTGTAAACATTTTGCTTTACCGGAATTTTAGCTTCTATTATTTCTGAATATAATCATAAAATGTGACGTGAGCCTATACGCGACAGCCTAGCCTATGTTTTTTTTTCTCTCTCTCTCAATATGCAATTTTATATGAGTAGTGTTGTTTAACAATTCAGCAAACATTTTTAAATATCTTGAAAAAATACTTTAATGTCTTTAAAGCATTAACAGATTTTTTCTTTTGTTTAGTACACAGCAAAATCCTCAGTGTTAAATTAACACTGCTCAGTGTTTATATAATCCAAACTCAGAGTGTTAAAAAAGTAACATTGAAGCGGTGTTAAAGTTAATGGGATAATTAGTTGATTAATTGGGGGATGATTGAGCATTAGTGATGAACATCTGCTGTTAACAAGCAGAATAACTGAAGGAAAGATAAACAAGAACAGAAAAAAGTGACGAGACAAGCAGAAATACAAGAACTACAACTGACTTCAGCCACAGCCTTAGATGAAATCAGCGCAAGATAAAAGAAGACATTAAATCTCTCAAGATCTCAGCAGAGGAGGATTAAACAACTCCACAAACAGCATTACCAGCTTCACACATTACTAACCAGACTGACTTTAGATGTTAATGTTTTAGTTTTGTTTGAAGTTACCATTATCGAGGTCAATGTTTCTTTTATTTGGGCTCTTGACCTTTGACTTTAAAACATTAGAATTTCTTTGGTTGTCATAACTGTGTGTTTGTTTAAATGTATTTTTTATGGCAAAAAAAAAACCCAACCCAAAAGAAAATGCAATTAGGTGTTGGTTATGTTTCAGCAAAGACATAATCAACATATAGTGCCGTGGTCTCAAACTCAATTCTTGGAGGGCCACAGCTCTGCAGAGTTTAGCTCCAACCAACTCCAAATCACACCTGTTTGGAAGTTTCTAGTGATCCTGAAGACCTTGATTAGGTTTGGAACTAAACTGTGCAGAGCTGTGGCCCTCCAGGAATTGAGTTTGAGACCAATGGTTTAGTGGCTTCTTCATCAGTTAGGAACCTAGGTGTGCTGTTTGATAGCAATCTTTCATTTGAAAGCCATGTTTCTAGCATGTGTAAAACTGCGTTTTTCCATCTCAAAAACATATCTAAATTGCGACCTATGCTCTCAACGTCAAATGCAGAAATGCTAATTCATGCGTTTATGACCTCAAGGTTAGACTATTGTAATGCTTTACTGGGTGGTTGTTCTGCACGCTTGATCAACAAACTACAGTTGGTCCAAATGCCTGGCATTCAAGAGTCACCCACTAGAACCAGGAAGTATGACCATATTAGCCCGGTTCTGTCAACACTACACTGGCTCCCTGTCAAACATTGGATAGATTTTAAAATCTTGTTAATTACTTATAAAGCCCTGAATGGCTTAGCTCCTCAGTACTTGAGCGAGCTCTTATCACATTATAGTCCTCCACGTCCGCTGCATTCTCAAAACTCTGGCCGTTTGATAATACCTAGAATATCAAAATCGACTGCGGGCGGCAGATCCTTTTCCTATTTAGCACCCAAACTCTGGAACAATCTACCTAACACTTTTCGGGAGGCAGACACACTCTGCCAGTTTAAATCTAAATTAAAGACACATCTCTTTAACCTGGCTTACACATGACACACTAATACGCTTCTATTATTCAAATCCATTAAAGGATTGTTAGGCTTCATTAATTAGATCAACCGGAACCGGGAACACTCCCCATAACACACAATGTACTCGTTACATCGTAAGAAGAATGGCATTTACGCTAATATTTGTCTGTTTCTTATTCAGTTTCTCAGTCCGTATCCAGATCAGATGCTGGATCAGCACCAAGAGATGATGTCTACAGCCCTGATCGTCAGCGTTGAGCCCCAGAGACATATCCCCAGTGAAGACCTCGACTAAAAATACAATAAAACTAAAAATATAATAAAATACCTAACTACATAATACTATTATTGTTAGAAATTGCAACAATATAAAAATAGAAATATAATAAATTTATACATTTAAAATTTTAATTAAAACATAATAATATACAAATATGAAAAATGAATAAATACATTTTAAAATAATAAATAGTATAATATAAAAAATATACAACAGAAATATATTAAATGAATTAAAATATAAATTAAAATTATAATAAACAAACAAATATATATTATAAAAATAGAGAAACAATAAATGCATTAAACTATACATTACAATTATAGCAAATGAATAAATCATATAAATGAAAAACTTCAAATAATGAATGAAACACAAATATAACAAATACATTAAATTATAAATTAAAATGACCCATCAGGACAAGACCATGGGAATCAGATAAGCCTTTTACACAATCTCACATGGCTGTGGTTGGAATTGAACTGCGGGTTTCGTTTGGCCAGAGGAGAACTTGCCCCCAACTGAGCCTGGTTTCTCCCAAGATTTTTTTCTCCATTCTGTCACAGAGGGAGTTTTGGTTCCTTGCCACTGTCGCCTCTGGCTTGCTCAGTTGGAGACACTTCTAGCGATTATCGTCGATTTGATTGCACAGATACTATTTAAACTAAACTGAGCTAGACAATGACATCTGGCCAAATTCCCTCCACTGGCCCCTGTCTATCATGGCCTCCTAATAATCCCCATCCACTTGATTGGCTCTATGACTCTCTCTCCTCTCCACCTGTAGCTGGTGTGTGGTGAGCGCACTGGCGCCATTGTCCTTTGGCTGCCGTCGCATCATCCAGGTGGATGCTGCACACTGGTGGTGGTTGAGGAGAGACCCCCCACATGATTGTAAAGCGCTTTGGGTGTATAGCAATACACAATAAAGCGCTATATAAATGCTTCATTCATTCATTCATTCATTCATCTTTGAATTCAATAATGAAATGCCTTTAATTGAAAACTGAGTGTTTAATCTTATTATTATACATTACTGACACACTATCCTCCAATTTGATACTGTTAAGTACTTTGACACAATCTGTATTGTTAAAAGCGCTATATAAATAAAGGTGACTTGAATCATTTCATTCAGAGTATAACCACTGATAGCTTTCTTAACAAATTATGTTATTGATCTTATGACATAAAGCTGAAGAACCAACAATTTTAAGAGTAATCTGAAAGATTGTCTGTACTAAAAGCTTTTATTTTGTTTATCAAACAGACTTCAGGAATCAGCATATGAATCGCAACAGTGGTGACAATCAACATAAAGCTCCATGTTGCAGTGCATTCTGGGAGCACCAATCAAAACTCATCTGCAGCTCCCAGCATGCAATGCGACATGAATAAATTATACATCTGAACTGTTTTAGTATTTTCTTTTATTCTTACTATTTGCTTTTGTTTTGCTATTTTTGTTGTGAGTTTTAGTAGTGTTTTGTGATGTTGATTGTCACCATTGTTGAGATTCATACACTGATTCTTGATGTCTGTATGACAAAGTAGGTTGAAAATGTTAGTGCTAATTTTCTTCCAAAAGTCTTTCAGATTAATCTTAAAACTTTTGGATCAAGCTGTATACATTGTACAGTCAATAAAAAAATAAATATTAAAATAATTATTGATTATATCCCAGACTGCAACATAGTTTTCATAGTCATCTGGTCCGTGTGAAATCCATGTGGGCCGGCTCTGGACCGACATTGCTTGCTGTCTGGGATACTCTGAATGGATAAGCTACGCAAACCACTATATGCTGGTTATGTTATGTCTATTGAAACATAACCATCAACATCTGCAAACATGTCTATACAAACACACAATTACAGCAATCACAAAAAAAAAACAAGGGTCAAGAGCCCAACTAAAGCAAACACTGCCCTCGAAAAAAATAGTAACTTCAAAAAAACTAAAACATTAACATCTAAAGTCAGTCTGGTTAGTAATGTGTGAAGCTGGTAATGCTGTTTGTGGAGTTGTTTAATCCTCCTCTGCCGAGATCTTGAGAGATTTAATGTCTTCTTAATATCTCTTTTTTTCTGTTCTTGTTTCTCTTTCTTTCAGTGATTCTGCTTGTTAACAGCAGGTGTTCATCACTAATGCTCAATCATCCCCCACTTAATCAACTAATTATCTCATTAATTTTAACACTGCTTCAGTGTTACTTTTTTAACACTCTGAGTGTGGAATATATAAACTTTGAGCAGTGTTAATTTAACTGAGAATTTTGCTGTGTAAGTTTCATTTGGCAAAAATCTAGAAAAGATGATGCTGTATTGAATAAACGCAGCAGGTTAAGATACAAGATCTGTTTTGTTTTTTTCTTTTTGAGTAAAGAAAACACTATTTTATTATTATTGTTATTGTTATTATTGTTATTATTATTATTATAATAACCAAAGAAAAGTTTAAAAAATAAGGTTATTAACTGGTATTTTTTTCTACTGAAACCGGTTTCAGAACGATAATAATACAGAGGAACGCAGGAACAGAAACTTTAAAATATCGATTCTGCTCGGAGTGAACCTATTTATTTATCTATTTTTTATTTTTCTCGTTTTCAAGCTCTGCTGATAAGATAACAAAACTACTATGAATTCTACTACTAATAACAATAAAAAATGCACTAAGGATTGATGAGTTGCTGGGTTCGTGAATATTAATCACTCTGTCTGCATTTGCTAGAAATGATTTGCTGAAATCAAAACAGGGACGATAATAGGTGAGAGCCAGCCAAAAATCGTTTGCACATTAGTTCTGCCCACTACAAGAGAAACCGGCAGTTCTTAAAAGCTGAAGAATTCCAAAGGAACTCCATTATTTTGACAGGAAAATACAACAAAGAATATCATTTACATGTAGCGTATGTTCTGAATGTTATGTAAGCCTCTCTCACTCTATCTTTCTTTGCATGTGTGAGACAAAGCGACGGTGAGTTGTGCGCCTTCACACTAGAGTTTACGGTACGTCAAATACAGGTAGTGTACCATTCAGATGAACTGAAAAATAAAATTATAATAATATTATAATAAATTATAGTAACGCTGCATTTTATTGTCAGTAACGGTAAGGCCGTTGTAACGGGGGAACCAGTAATTATTTTGATTACTCGTTACTGAAAAAATAATGCCATTAGTAACACCGTTATTCCCATCACTGACGATGATTGATCATTGCTAGAAGCAGTTTTTCTTACAGCATTTTACGAGTTTCTCTGATGCGGAGAATATACCACCAACAAGAAGTTGTTCAATCCTCTGTACGAACTAACTCTCCACGACTTATCAACGCATTCTAATGACTTTTCCATTAAACTGAAAGACTCAAAATCTGACCGTGATTGTAAAGGCACTACCATCTACATTTCTAAGTACCAGTTCTGGATTTTGCCCCGTAGCAGCCATGTCCCATTTTTTGAAACTTTGCAATAAAACACATCCTCTTCAGCCACTTTTTGCCACTGAGAAGGGAGATGTTATGACTGAACAATGGTTTTCTTCTTGGCTCCGCATCGTATGCCACCTTTGTGGTTTAAATCCTGTCTTTTACACCAGTCACTCATTCCGCATCGGAGCAGCAAGGACTGTGGCTTTTAAAGATCCAATAATTATTCTCAAAGCTATGGGGTGTTGGTCTTCATCAGCCTACCAGCATTAAGTTAGACCTGATTTTAAAGATATTATTATCGCCCAAAAAGCACTGATGAGAGACAGACTCAGAGAGGTAGGCTAATTCACGCACGCTCAATTTCTCTCTCTCTCTCTCTCTCATAATTTAGTTATTAGCTGCATTTGTCTGTTATCAACGGCTCTAGCCTCAGTTACTAGGTCTAAAATGACGTTTTGGAATTAGCAACGGAGATGATGGATGAGATGCGGAAGAAATAATCCTACTCACAATAGCGATTTAAGTACAAAAACTGGACAAATCCCTTGAAATATATGATGTGATCAATGTGTTGAGGCGTGGCAACCGTAGTATAAGCGGAATAATTGACTCCGGACCGTTGAATTATTAGAAAAATAATGCACACCCGAGGTGTAACTTATATGGTTTAAGTCAAGGGAATTGGTTTACTCAAACAGTTTGAGTTACCCTAACTTGTTGGGTTTTACAGTGTGAAGCGGGGACATGGCAGTGCACACCTCCTTATATCTGGCAAATCCTTCTATTGCTCACTCAAGATGATTTCACACACAGAGACAAGTGGCTTCCTGAAGACAAAGAAGCTGATGATGTTTTATTTGAATGTCCTTTTATACCATACTGGTGCTCCAGTAATGTCATATGACTGCCGTAGTCAATCAAGATTGTTGTTTTTACACGTACCTCAGACATTGGTCACAATGTAGGTGTTTCCATAGCATCAGCACCATGACACAGCATTGAAAATTCCCTCAAAAGGAATCATTGGTAACACTTTATTTTGATGGTCCCTTTTGAGCATCAAATGCTCACTGACACATGCCTCAACATGTCATGTTTCAGGTGACGTACAAGTATGCTTGTGAATGAGATATCTGTGTCTTCACAGATTTTTCAATGAAAAACAACTTCAATTTTACTCTATGCTTTACACAAAACTATTTCATACTGCCAAATAGCACTTCCAATGCATCATGTGGTTTGGACATCTTTGGTACTGCTTTTAGCCATTTTTGGAATAAAAACAATAAAAAGTTGTGATTGTTATTACACTAGTCTTATGACAAAATAGTAAGCATTGATTAATTGATTGATTGAATTAAATGATTAGGGCAGGGATTTCCAACCCTGATTCTGGAGAGCTACCTGCAGACTTCAGTTCCAACCCTGCTCCAACACACCTAGCTGCCTGTAATTGCCAAGTAATCCTGAACACCTTGATTAGCTGGTTCAGGTGTGCTTGATTGGGGTTGAAGCTGAAATCTGCAGGATGGTAGCCCTCCAGGAGCAGGGCTGTAGATATCTGGATTAGGGTTTGTTTTAGAGAAATGATAAAGCACCTACATCTACAATATTTTGATATATTTGATTTGTGATTTTTACAGTATACTTTGTGAGCAATAAATCTGCTGATTGAGCCCTAAATTTGGGTGATCCAGGAACCAAGGTCACAAAAATGTCTCATCACATGTGTTTTTGAGGAACTTAATCCAAGTTTCCCAGGGGACTGTTCAAGCAGTAAAAACAAAGCCCAGGGAGCATCTGGGATCCCTAAAGTTAAAAAAATGTCCAAAGAGAAGCTAATTAAATCAACAGCTACTGGATACATCTGGTCATAATTAGTCACTTATGACAAGAGTTGCTGAGACACTAAATGATAATGAAAAGAAATTAATTGGTCTGACTGATTCCAGTAAATACATTTAACATGAGAGGCTTGGAACCATTACATAGATGGTCCCATGTGTGTTCATGTGTTCCTGTTTAATGAGAAGTTTATGTTTAATAATTAATAGGAATGATCAAAACAGCACATGCTACACAGAACAATAAGTATTCTTGTTGTTTTGATCATTAGCACTTTAATCTCCTGATAAGAACGTACTGTTCTTGCTCCGGTCCCAGGTGCTGAAGGAAAAAAACAACAACAAAAAAAAAAACATTGCAGTCGTCCATTTGACCACTTGAAGTAAACAAATGAATTTCATAAAAAAAAAAATATAAATAAAATAAATAAAAAATAAACGTGAAAAACATTATTTTGTATATACCAATCAGTGTTTAAAAAAAATGTAAACCATTTTATATAAATAATAGGAATTTTAAACTATATAGAAAGCATTGAAAGCATTGATAAGTGTATTTAATTGTATATTTAAATATATAAATATAAGCTATTACACAAGCAATTAATATATAATAATCGAATATAATATAAATAAGAAGCTAAACTTTATTTTGATAGTCCACTTTAGACATTTGAGTCACATTGCAACTACATGTAAACTAGCAGTCATTATAGTATTAGTAGACTGTCTGCTTAATGTCTGCAAACACTTTATTTTGATGGTCCCCCAATAGACATTCTACTGACTTATACTTTGTTGTATAAGATCACATATTTATGGATTGTCTTGAAAGTGTGGACTCGCACCGTGTAATTACAGAATTATTTCAGTTCTCTAAAGTTTTCTCTAAGTTTTAGACATTTTGTTGTGTTTTTGTAATATATATTAGCACTCACATTTAATATTCTAATTGTAAATCGTAATTGTAAATAAAATTATTTTATTTCAACTGGAATAAAATAATGTGGATGGAGTAGCTGTGCAATTCAATCAAAAATACACAGACTATATTTAGTACATTTATTTAGCCAATAAATTAGTTAATTTGACTGACATTACAGCAAACTTTATTATTATTATTTATTATTATTATTATTGTTGTTATTATTATTATTATTATTATTATTATTTAACAGGCCTCATGTAGATGAATGGAACTTAAAAAAAATAAATAAATAATAATAATAAAAATAGGCCTGCTTATTAACACCCTCATGTTAACGGAAAAAAAATAAGGCCTATTAAGATTGCAAGACCCATTTTGTACTTTCAAAAGTGAATGCTGCCCCAAGCCATACCCATTTAGGAAAACAACAACAAAAACATGACATAGCAATAATTATGACAAGTCATTGTCCTAGCACTGTACCAGGGGAGGGGAGCGAGGAATATTTAAGAGAGGTAGCATGTCCTAAATCAGAAGAGGGGAGAGCAGTCAAAACGGAGCCTGATATAAGCAAAAGATTTGAAAATCTGTTTCACATGCTGTTATAGAATTTAGGCTTCATTTTTCAGACATGAAAAATAAAAAGAGAAATAGGTTTAGATTTAGCTAGAGTTGATGCAGGCCTGAGCATGAAATACAAGCCACATTAAAGGACATTATTAATGCATGTGTAAGCATATTCTTATCTTCAGCTTATGTTGTTTATTGCTTGTGTAAATGTTTTCTCTGCATTAACTGTAACTTTTGTATGTCTTTACAGCGAACTTTGATCAAAGGAATGGATGACAGAACATTCAACTTCTCTCATCAGGAATTCTACTTGATTGGATTCACAGATCTGAAAGAGTATCGTCGATATCTTTTCATTCCTTTTTTTGTCATTTTTGTTTTCACATTGTTTGCAAACTCAATTATAATGCTGGTGATTGTAAAAGAAAGCAAGTTACATGCACCCATGTACATTCTGATCGGGTTTATTGCAGCTCTTGGGTTTATACAGCCAATATTTCTTGTTCCGAGAATGTTAATCAGTTTTCTTTTTGACAAAAATATGATTTACAGAGATGAATGTCTTGTTCAAATGTTTTGTCTGCATATGGGAGGTTGTTTTCAGTCGAGTATTTTGGTTGGAATGGCAATTGACAGATTATTTGCCATTATTTTCCCCTTACAGTACCATGACTATGTAAACTTTAAAACATCATTAATATTCTGTTTGTCCCTTTTTTTCCGGAACTTGCTTTACGTTGTTGCAATGGTTGGCCTGATTGGGCCGCTCTATTTTTGTAAATCAAATGTGATTTATCATTGTGTTTGTGAGCATACATCTGTTGTTAATTTAGCCTGTGGTGATGTGAGTAAAAACTACATGGCTGGAATAATAGGTTTCATCTTAACATCAAGTGACTGTGTATTTATAATCTGCTCGTACATTGTAATTTTTGTGATTATATCCCGCTCTCCTTCTGGTGAGTCACGCCAAAAAGCCATCTATACATGTAGCACACATTTAATTGTCATAGGGGTGGCATTTCTCAGTGTTGTGGTTGCATTTGTTGGCTACAGGGTTCCTACTATACCTAGAAATTTTCGTGTGTTAGGTACTTTGTCATATCTTCTTCTTCCGAACTGCTTTAACCCTCTAGTCTATGGAATACGAACAAAGGAAATCAGAGTTCAAATAGTAAAATATTTATCTTCTAGTAAAGTTGATTCATATTAACTCTGTCATTCTTTTTTGTTGCCTCTTTATCTGCAATTCTAATTCATAGTGCATTAAGAGAAATGTTTGTTATTAGTATGTATGTATCATGTACCATGTTATTCGTACATGGAGTTGTTTTTGTTGGATTTTAAATCTTAAACTGTAGAGCAGGCATGCAGCATTTTTTTTTTTTTTTTAACTTTGGAAAAAAATGTAATTTAAAATTTAAAATTTTATGTGAATATTTCAAAATGAAGTATATTTTATGTTGATTTCAGCAGTGTTAGTTTAACTGACACTGACCCTTTCCAATGACCAATATCTATACAGACATCAGAAGTAGTTCGTTTTTCCAGCTATATGTGAAAACATTTGCAGTAATAATGATAACCAATGATAACCATTTTAAATACCATGTAAATGCATGTTTTGCTGTAAAGTGTCAAGTTACATGAAATTGAATGAAATTCATCTCCTTCTGCAGCTTGATTAAATTTGAGTTTCATTAAATAAAATGTCATCTTAAAAAGTAAAGGCTGCTTGCCAATGTTTTCATTGTCCTTTTGTGAACTGCTTCTCTTTCTCTGAACCTGCTTTATATCTTACATTTCTTTGAAGCAGAGTTTGTATATTCTGCCCATGTCCTGCAGATTTCAGGTCCAAGCCCGATCAAACAGCTTTTCAAGGTGTTCACGTTTACTCAGTAATTACAGGCAGGTGTCTTGGAGCAGGCTTGAAAATGAAGTCTGCAGTACAGAAGCAAAGATTTTCTTACTATGGGGAGATGAGAGGGTCTGTATTACTTTCTGGAGAAAGCGTAACGGTCAACTTGGATCACGTGTGCCTTAATAACCAATCACATTACAGCCTTGACATCATTGAGTTTCAGTCAGAATTGTGTGACACTCAAGCGCTGTTTACGGATACCATAGGAGTGAATGGGAAGTGCTGTAAGCTGAATCCCACCTGTCGCAAAAAGTCAGTGACTTCTCTTATAAAACTTTTTTTTTTTTTTTCATGGTGAACTCTAAAAATAGCTCAATCTAAAAGTATCGTTTAGTGTAAAACGTTGTAGATTAGCAAATAAGCTGTTGATTCAATAAATAATGAGCTGCTTCCTCTAAAAAGCTGTTTATTCAGCATAGTGAAGCCTCTCCTCCGCTTTGATGGTAGCTCTCCAAGAGCAGGGTTGGCGATCCCTGCTCTACATGCTCTGTTTTCCACAACAATTCAAAACAGGTGAATATGTCTGTGTTTGTGCCCTACGACAACCTAGCCATCCATCCAGTATGTTGCCTATGGCCTGAGATCCTTGCAACCCTACATGTAGTAATAATAATAATAATAATAATTATGCATTTTATTTATAGCCACATAACATGACAGCCAGAGACACCTTACAAGCAAGTAAAACACATAAAACAAAATGACAAAAACCAACAATTTGGCCTAAAAACTGAGCCCACAGTATGAGTTTAAAACACACTACAACCAATAGAAGACACATACACAGTCACTGGAAGGACTGCCTAAAAAGTGTTTTGAGACGAGATTTTAAAAAATGAGAAGAATGTCACTATTGTGAATGTCCTGTGGAAGCAAGTTCCACATATGAGGGGCATAGAAGTCATAAGCATGTAAGGAAGAACTAAAAAGAAATATTGCTAGACTTTGCCCTCTGCTAAGTTTTCCTGTGACTGAAAGGCTTATAAATGCTTTTGTTTTTTTCTCACTTAGACTACTGCAATGCACTTCTCAATGGGGTCCCTAATACCACACTTAATAAATTACAATATATGCAAAATTCAGCAGCTAGGATCCTGACTGGAGTCAGGACAAAAGCACATCACCCCAATTTTAAGATCTTTGAACTGGCTTCCAGTTAGGTTCTGTGTTGATTTTAAAATCCTTACTTATAAGGCATTGCATGGCCTGGCCCCTCAGTATCTGTCTGCCCTTTTAAATTTATACGCTCCTAAGCATTACTTGCGCTCCTCACCAGCGGTCCCACAGACATGCTTACGAAATGTAGGGCATAGGGCATTTTCATGCTATGCTCCCAGACTCTGGAATGCCCTCCCTTCTCATATTAGGGATTGTTATTATTATTATTGTTATTATTATTATTATAAACAGAATGTAGATGATTATATAAGAGTATAGGGAGTATAGAAAGAGGTTTAGACAAATATGCACTCAAAAAATGATTTTTCAGTTTTGTTCACTTTACCTGAACAATTCATGTTGAATGAATGCCATTTTGGCTATTTTTCATTTCAACATGATTGTGTCATGTTAAACTGACTTAAAACTGTCACTCAAAAAATAGCACTTTGGTTGAACATGATTTAATCGTGGACAGTGTTTCCACGTGATTACACCACATTATCTTAACAACAATGGATGATGTTAAAC
>JAFVLL020001280.1:0-15072 GCA_021397915.2 Tor tambroides
AACAGTACCTATATTCACAGCAGTTTAATGTTCCTGTTTTCTGTGTCATGAATGTTAATCAAACAACAAAACACAAAAAAATTTCATATCGCAATGTGGGTTTTTTCCAATATCGTGCAGCCCTACTACTGGGTATTACTTTGGCCTGTAGAGCGCAACAGTGACCGCATTAGAAACCTTAAGGAAGTACTTTTCCTATTCATTGTCTCTATGGAGACTTCAAAAGTAAAACCAACTGACTCTAAAATGATTCACAAAATTACAAACCTGACTTAAAGCAAAAACAAAGCAATACACACTGTGACCCAACCTTTAGTATGATTTGTCGCAATTAACCTACAATATAACTGGTTTGTGACTAACACTGGGCCAACAGAAATAACCTGTGAGACAACTTCAAGCGAACCACTTTTGTTTAATAAGGCATTTATCCTTTGTACTCTGCTGAAAAACCAGACAAAAATTAGGCCCTACCTGCCTTTTCTTTCAATGGACACAGGTTTTGGATTTCTTTTTGGAACTTATTGATCATAGGCCTCTCATTCATTTTTAAATGAATTGATCTCAGTTTTTAAATGAAAAAAGCATTATTTGTGGATAATTTTGGCAATATTCACTCAAAAACTGGGGTGCATAAGCTCAGATCAATGAAACCTGTGATCAGTTCCAAAAAATACAAATTCTGTGCTAATTGAAAAAAGTGGATAAAAAAAGATTAAATCCAATATTTGGTAATAATATAGCATAACATAAGAAACGTAAAAGCTATTTTTGTAGGTGTTAATTTTTGAGCAAAGTCAGTGGATTTTAGTCCTTTAAAAAGAAGTACTGATGCAATTTGAGAACAAAAATATAAATATATCATTGCATCAATTTTGATAAATTAAGTCAAATGAGGCTTACAGAAGCACATCTCACTATCAGAGTGGTATGTCTGTTTAGTTTATCTTGTTGTTAAAATTCAAGTTAAAGATAAAGAAAGGGATTTTTACTTCCGGGAACCTATTGTTATTCTCTATTGACCATTATTATAACTAGTGACTCGCTTTGACTTTGTCACCTGACACTCCACTGGTTTTACGTTTCACCACAGACATATTGGAATACTTGCTAAGCCAAATGACAGAAATGTGTTAACAGTCTAACGTGATGTGTTAGATTGTACACACTATTGCAACAAGCATGCTCGCATATTAAGACAGTGTAGTGACAGAGAGATAAACCTCTCTGACTTCCCATCATTTTATCACATCAAGTCTGCTTCAAAATCTTGAACTTGCCAACAATTCCCAAACCTGCTATCTAGGTAGGCATCTCACTTGGTTTTAGGAAACTGCCTTATATATATGCATATGCTTTCCCTCTTCCAGAGCATGATGAACTGGACTCTGTCACCCCAGTTAATCCAGGTTTGTTGTCATTGGCGCACCCGTGCTTGTAAAAACCTCTAGTCAAGCACACCACATAGTGGCAGTGAACTTTAAACACCGCATTAGCCAGAGAACGACAGCAGGTTGGCTGGAGTGCAGTTTACTACTCATGGGAAGCTTATATGGTTACTCTGAGGCCTGTTTCGTGAAAGAACACAACAGTTCCTGCTCTGCTCTGTTTGATTAGCCGCAGATAACGGATATAGCTGTAGATAACAGCTGAAAAAAACAAAGAAATGTTTGACAGGATGTGACTATGAAGTGAGCGCGACTGTACATAAGATAAAACTGGACGGTATGCTGATATCTATATTTTTCAACGCAAGATACATGCGTTATATACGACCAAAATAAACAAATTCAATCCATACACACTACAACGGCTGCATGTATGACTTATTTTCACTCTCAACTCAAGTTTCAAGCTTCCTCAGCCGCAAATGCGTTTGAGGAAAACCTACTGAATTAATCAATAACACTAATACATGTCACGCGCCACACGGTTAAACACGGTTTACTGGTTATTTTGGTGAGGACACTGACAGCACAGCAAATGACGGCTGACCTTAAAGCTTCTCCCGTCGCTTTTCTCGCCGGTGTACGTTGTTTTCCGTTGGAGCCGTTAATTTGAATGACTGTCGCTCGCCGAGTGCGAGCAGCGACAAAAAACGCTCGCTTTCTGCTAATGTTTAAATCACACCAACGGGTCTCTAATTATGTTTTAGCCGTGTTTCATGGCACACATTCACACCGAACGCAGTGTGGAACAACGTCTAAACAAACGGGGCTTTGTCTGAGCCTCGCAGTGGGGATTTCTGAGCGCTATAAAGCCGGTAATGTGTCTCGGAATAAGGAAAATGGGCTTTTGTTGAAACTTACCAGCGGGTCCTTTTTCTTTTGCATCTTCCGCGAGCTTTCGTCAGGTCTGTCTGACGGCCGCTGATGGCGTCATCACGCAGGGCACGCAAAAGGGGGCGGGGCGACGAAAACAGACTTGGGAACTGTCAATAAACTTAACACGTTGATCACAAGTCAAAAACTTTACTGAAAGACAAGTCGCTGATGCAATATCAACATTATACACAAAGAGATGACATTACATGCAAAGCACCATTTCTAGACGTATGTAACAATAAGCAAATAATACAAAACAAAGCTCCAACAAAATATACCAAAAAGACCAAATAAATTAACCGTTTCAATAGCTTCAAGATTCTTGGAAGACGAAACAGCCTGGATATACTGTTGAACCTCCCCTCCAAAAACAACAAATAAAGGACTTTGATGAGTGAATCCACTGCGGCGAACACGAAACTCTGCAAGAAGCAACAACAGGCCAACAACAAAATATTCGCCAATTCTATCCCTTTGCATGCCAAAGAAGCCAAACAGCACATCCCTGAAAAGCAAGGAGAAACCCTGAAGCACACCGCGACCGACAACACTAGAGAACTCAATCCAAAATAGCTGCGCGTGAGGACAATCCCAGAAGACATGCACATCAGCCTCACCAGGGTCACCACAAAAAACACAGCCTGTATCTATATCCGATTTGAACCCTCCCAAAAACACCCCAGTTGGGCAAAATCTGTGCAACAATTTGAATGAGATGTCTCTAACCTTGTTAGTTATTATGTATTTCGAAGACAAGTCCATACTTTTTTCAGTCAATATGATCAACATTCTTCCAATAGACACCACATATGGAGGTTGTTACAAGCTCCTTTTGAAAAAGCGATCTAATCTTATAGTTACGTGATGAAGGATGTGACAAAAAGCATAGTTTCCCTACTGGGATTTCAAATGGGTCTAAAGAAATAGGTAAAGTTGATCTAACAAAGTCCCTTAAAAGCATGACAACTCCTTTAGGAATAGCGTCCATGACAATGGAGAATTCTTTGGGAGTTAACTGGAAAATCAAATTTACATAAAAATTCTTCCTAGCTTAAAATAAGACCTTCTGAGTTAAATAACTGAGAAACTGTGAAAATGTTTTTCTCAAACCAATTACTGAAAAACAAAGATTTTCTCTTATATACAATGTTTTGATTGTTCCAAATGAAGTACCGGTGTGGGGAGAAATTGTGCTTAAAGATTAATGACCATGCAAGTAATGACTGTTTATGAAATTTAGATACAGTGTAAGGGATTCTAGCAATATTATAATTACAGATCAATAGGAAAGGAAGACCACCTAATTTGGAGAAGAAGTAATTGGTGATAAAATTCCAGATTGAGTTTGGATCACACAAAAATTGCCTAATCCAATTAATTTTGAAAGTGTTGTTCAAGGAAGAGAAATCAAGGAAATTCAACCCACCATACTCATATGTGTTCATTATTACAGACTTCTTACATAATGGATTTTGTTTTTCCAAACAAAATTAAACAGGATTTTATCAACTGATTTACAAATTTTGTTGTCCACATATAGAGAGCGTGCAGCATATGTAAGTCTGGAGATGCCCTCCGCCTTAGTCAGTAGTACTCTGCCTCTTAAGGTCAAGTCTCTCTGCAACATGTGTTAAATCTTCTTTGGGCTTTTATTATAATTGGGTCAAAGTTCAAGGTACATCTTTTATTTTGATTTTTAGTTATCACAATACCTAAGTATGTAATTTCAGATTTAAACTGGAATATTAAAAATAGTGGGTGCTGTACAATTTTTAATGGACATTAATTCACATTTACCTATGTTTAGATTAAGACCCGAAGCTTTAGAGAAAAGTTTTATATAATTAATTGCTATAGGGATTTGGGAAGCATCTCTTAAAAATAAGGTGGTGTCATCTGCTAATTGACTCATAAATATTTCTCGATCTGCTATATGGATACCCCGAATACCGCTTTCACATACAAATGTTGACAGTAGCTGCACACAAAGAAGAAATAAATAGGGAGAAATGGGACACCCTTGTCTCACTCCTCTGGACAAACTAAACCTTGGTGAAGTGCCATTCTTTAATTTAATCGAAGCACTTCCATTATTGTAAAGGGTTTTAATTACTCTGCAGAACATATCCCCAAAACCGAATTTTTCTAAAGAATTAATAATAAATTGGTGCTCTAAGGAATCGAAAGCCTTATAGAAATCTAAGAAAAGAATGAAGCTGTCTTCCTGAATCAAGTCTGAATAATCTAATAAATCAAGAATCAACCTTATATTGTTAACAATGTGTCTTTTGTTCAAAAAACCAGATTGTGTCTCATCTATTACAGAACCCAATACGTATTTTAATCTTTTAGCAAATATAATAGTTAAAATTTTATAATCACTGTTAAGCAAAGAAACGGGACGCCAATTGTCAATTAAAAGTAAATCTTTTTTAGGTTTCGGAATTAAAGTAATTAAACCTTGAGTGAGAGTCGGGGGGAGAGCCTCATTCTGTATGCTTTCTTCAAAAACCTTAAGTAAAAAAGGAGACAGTTCTTTAGAGAACTGTTTATAGAACTCTGCGGTAAGCCCGTCCGTTCCGGGAGATTTATTGTTTTTAAGTTCTAGAATTGAGTTACTAACTTCAGATAAAGTAATTTCACTATCACAAAGATTTCTGTCATCTCTTGAAATAGTCTTACAATTTTTAACAGACTCCAGAAAAGTACGGGCTGCCTCTTCAGAATACTTTTTTTTATACAGTTTACTGTAAAATTTAGAACAGAAATGTGCAATGGATTGAGGATTATTAGTGACTGTCCCCTCAATATTAAGAGTTTCAATTAGCGAAGTACTTAAGCGACTCTTTTCTAGTCTGAAAAAATATGCTGTGTTGCATTCTCCCTCCTCCATCCATTTTTGTCTAGATCTAATGTAAGCACCCTGTGCTCTATAAGTGTACATCTCGTCTAATTTAGATTGCAGGTCAGCATACTCAAGCTTTTCTGATTCAGAAAACAGCTCTGGGGGTTTAGAAGAAAGTATTGTAATTTTAGACACCACCTTATTTTCTTCTGCTTTCTTAAGTCTAGCTAAATTACTACCGAATTTCCTAAAATATTTACTAATTTCAAACTTTAAGAGCTCCCACTGGCAACAATATGAGTCTAACACTAAAGCTCTTCTCCAGTACTGCTCAATCAGTAATGTGATATTCCTCTTAACATCTTCAAACAGGAGAAGGGAATTGTTCAATTTCCAATAAGAAGGAGATGAGCTGAAGTCAAGGGATGCAGAAAGACAAATCTTGAGAGAGATAGCACTGTGATCTGTAAGAGGTGTAGCATGAATGCTGACTGATTTACAACTGTTTGCTAGGCTTTGGGAAATGAGCCAGTAATCTATTCGGGACTGCTTAGAACGGTCCTTGCTGCTCCACGTATAAAGTCTCTGGTGTGGATAAAATTCCCTCCATATATCAACAACACAAAAACGTAACATGAAATTATTCATAATTGAACTTATAGAAGCAGCTCTAGGGGGAAACCTATCTAAATCACTATTTAAAACCATATTGAAATCCCCTCCTGAAATAAGAACAGCATTGGGGTATTTATTTAACCAGTACTGAATATTTTCACTGATCACATCCATTAAAGTCGCATTTTCTTTAGAAGAATTGTACCCATATACATTTAATAGAACTGAGATGGTCTGACCAAGTGAAACCACTAATAAGAGAAAGTGACCTTTGGGATCACTGACGACGTGTAAAATCTCACCAACAAACTTATTTTTTAGAGTGGCGACACCTGCTGATCGCTCTGTGCCATGCGACATCCATACATCACTGCCCCACTGGGATCTCCAAAATTTAACATCGTCTTGTGTGGAGTGGGTTTCTTGAAAAAAGCAAAAGTCTGATCCGTGGGTTTTAATGAACAAAAAGAGGGCTTTGCGCTTCACACTGTTTTGTAACCCCTTGGAATTAAGGGAAATGAACGATATTGACATTGATAAACACTCAGCAATGAACAGCTGTTAACACGAATAAAAACAAAGGCAAAAAGTCAAATTGACCGAGATGAGAAGAAAACTGAGATGAACAGAGCTTAATTGACCAATTTAAATGACCAAATTAAAGGTCCAGCTGTAATACGATGATGGCTCAAATGCCATAGTGACGGGTAACAGTCACCATCTTAGAAAAGAGTGCACGATCCTTATGATGAAACTCACAAAGTAATCTCCACGCCTTCAATGAACGCACGCGCTCCCATGTAGTAGGCCGTTTTTCCAGCGGCCCTTGCCTCTCTCACTCTCGGCCACAAGCTCTTCCGTATCTCCCGGTCCAGCGAAGTCAGATCCTCTGCGAAGCGCAGGTTGTTGTCTTGGAGAAACTGAGACTTCTTGGCAGCTTTCCATAAGGCATCGCGGATAACTCGTGAGGTAAACTGCATGATAACAGCGCGAGGTTTTGTGTTGTCGCCTCTCCTGCCTAGACGATGCACGGTGTCAACGACGTCAGAGTACTTGTTCTTGGCCTCGGGATAAGTCTCGCTGCAGATTCGAATGACCTCAGATCTGATATCTTCCTTCAAAGTCTCAGGCACTCCAAACAATCTCAAATTCCACCTGCGAGAGTATCTCTCCAGATCAGAAATGCGTGTTACCCAGCTGCCCGTAAGACGTTCTTGATCTTTAAGCCTGGAATCTACATCTTTCACATTCTTCTTTAGATCTTGTACTTCAGCACACACAAAATCTATCGTTTTCTTCAGCCCTTCTATCTTCAGAGCATTGGTGCTAATCATTCCTTCAAGTGCATCAGACCGAGTATTGATCAGCGAGGACAGTGTGGAAATGATGGCAGAGTCGGCCAGCTCATTTGGACTTGAAGATTTACCTTTTTTATGAGCAGGAGGCTTGCTAGGAGTGACAGGGAGTGAAGTCGCGCAGAGTTCAAACTCGTTTACAGCAGGGAGTGCATAATCGTGAACATCCATACTAGTGTCGCCAGTGTCTGATCTCTCTTTGCGTTTGTCAAATGGCATGTTTACGCTCTTAAATGAATGTACTGATATCTGATTAAGCAAATGTAGTGAAATAGTACGTTAATACAGCTAGCCTTTCTAAATCTGTAAAGTTTGGTCAGGAACTCTGAAAATTTCGTCTTAACAAGGCGCCATCTTGGACCTCCCCCCCACGAAAACAGACTTGGGAACTGTCAATAAACTTAACACGTTGATCACAAGTCAAAAACTTTACTGAAAGACAAGTCGCTGATGCAATATAATTGATGCATCGTTCTTAGAAATCAGTTATAATGATATACGGAGTAATTATTTGCACTAGGTGTAAACAGCCACCGCCAAATCTAACAAAGTATGCCAGCTTCTGTCACGAAAGTTTGAATATAATACAGTTGTCTTTAGCTAATGTTGACACATCGTTTTAGGGATCAAAAAAAAAAAACAGCGTAAATAAGACGAATACAATAAAAAAACGTATGCTACCTCATCATCCATATCATTCTGGCAATTACAATTATCCAGGAAAAGCGACACAAAGTTGTATCCCCACTGTGTCAGTGTGGCATACCATTATATTATTTATTAATATTAAAATAGTTTTTTTTTTTTGCTAAAACGATTTTTAAACAGATTTGCTTAACAATAACAACTCTGCACTGCATTGAGTTAGTAAGTTAGTTAGGCATTCATTCATTCCCGCGCTATGCGTTTCAAAATTCTATGTAGTACCATCATTTTCATATGAATTAGTTTCAAATTGAAGTTTTCTAAACTGGTGTTACTTCACCTCCTGATCTTCCCTGCATCCGTGCATCTTACCTAACAGATCCGCAGCGCCGCCTAGAGGAGTCACAGCTCTTTCTCGTTACCAATGACAACTGTTCAAACAAACATCCCAGAACTGAAAACAAACTTAGTTAAAAACAGAAATCCGATATACGGTAGGTATTTCATGAATATTTAAAAAAAAAAAAAACAAGACAGCAAATAGGCTAAAACATTCATTTTCTGAATATCGTATATTATTTCCATGTGTTTTGAGTTGCGTGTTGCTACTTTTCTGCATTCTAGATGACGTGATCTTCATTAGTAACAAATAAACTTCTGCTGTTGGAAACATGAGCTCACCGCTGTCCATCCTGAGGAAGAACAAACGAGCTCCTCTACCAGACATACAGAGTGAAGGGTACGTTCCGACGAAATGCAGCAGTCGGGGTTAAATACCGAAAAATAGCTTACTAAAGCATAAACATGTGCAACTTTTTTGAAAAGCTGTGACACTTGAAAACATGAAATTATTTTCTAGAAACTATGCTAGAAATGACACTCTGTAACTCATATTTGTTCCTTTTTTCAGAATGCCATATCCAGTACCACAACTTCATTCATAATTAATATTGTCTTCTATTTTTTAAGTGTATTGTGGTCCAGATGCTGATATAGTAATAATATATCTATAAAAATAATAATACAAATACAATCATATATAGGATAGAATATAACAATCATCTAGAAAGTGATATAATGTTAAATGAAAATAATGAAAACATATAGCCTATTACCAATGAATTTAAACCATCCCACCCTCCTCATAAAATCACAGAAATCTGCATATTATCAAGAACAGATGTTTACCAGTTTATACACATTCATGTTATGTTCCATCCTGTTCTTGAAATTAATTATAACTTATGTACACAAAGTTCAAAGTAGCCTATCTGAGCTTGACCAGAGCAAATTTGTGAAAGTCTGCTGCTGTAGCTTTTAAACATAGTTCACCCAAAAATGAAAATTCTGTCATCATTTACTAACGCTATTAGTAAAGTTGTTCCAAACCTGCATGGATTCTGTTGAACGTAAAAGATGATATTTTGAAGAATGTGTGTAACAAAGCAGCTGTTGGTCCCCATAGACTTTCAGAGTATGGGAAAAAAAAAATACTATGAAGTTAATGGGGACCAGAAACTGTTTGGTTGCCAACAATCTTCACAATATTTTCCTTGTGTTCAGCAAAAGAAATTCATACAGGTTTGAAACAACTTGAGACAATCAGAATACATTGCCTAAAATGTCAGAATGACAAGTAATCTACCCTGCGCTGTGGTTCACTAGAAGCATGGTATTTGTAGTTACAAAGACACTGCCCTGTATTTTCTAATTTTGTTCTTGCATCGCTGTGCTCATAATGATTCTGGACTACAAACTTTAGCCTGTGTGTGTGTGTGTGTGTGTGTGTATCACCTTCAGCCAATAACAATGCAGGTCACAGGTGAGGGTGGGACTTTACCAGTCTGCCATTACCTGTCATCAGTAACTCGACAGATGACTAGCCATTGTAGTTACATTTTTGTGATACCGCGTACTGTTTACTAGTGAGCTTCTATTTATGCTATTTATGTTTATGTTAATTCTATTTATGCATGATAAACACAATATTAGAAAAATATTTGCAAACTACCTCAATGTCATCACTCATCTTCATGCTGGCAGTCTCGAGTCGACTCAGTTGGGCTGTGTGTGTTCAGGCAGACTGATGTCATGTCAGGCAGGGCGGTGTGCTTTTGATGGTGTTCCTCCCGTGAGGAGGGACAAGTGTCAATGTTGTGTTTACAAAAAGTCACGGAAAATTCCTGCACAGTGTACTTTTAAATGTCAATGCAATCATTGTTTGTTTTTTCAAAGTTATAGAATTCAAAGATCTTTGAATTCAGACCATCTTTGAAATAATCAGATGTTGTATCTGTTTTTGTGATCTAGAGAACGAAAGCCTTACAAAGAAAGGTCAGATAATGGTAAGACTTACAGACATTTTACAGTTTTCCCATCTGTCCTAACTAGCGAATATAATGTCAAGATAAATGTCAACAGTCAGAAGAGTTTGAACTGCTTTTCTAATGCCATGCATTACAGATTATATAAATGCCAGGTTTCCAACAATGCCTGTGATTGAATATAAAAGCATATAGGAGATAGAGTATAGAAAATGCACAGAGAAAACTACACATAAATGGATGTTATAAATCACTTAAAAGTGTCAATTTTGATGTTTCAGACAATGAAGCTCAATTATTCAGAGAGATCTTTCCACAAAACCAGCCAGTGCCAAACATCACGGACAATCTTTCCACTGTAAGATCAAAGGTTGCGCAAAAGAAGAAGGCAAAAGAAGGTACCGTGTCTGAATGGACCAACTACTAAAGCTGTTTTATCAAAAATTTAAATATGATGTCTCACAAATCTTCTCTAAACATGTCACAGCTCCTCCGAGTGATTTTGAACTTATGTCAAGTATGATCCAAAAGATTGGTCAGCTTGAGAGAAAGGTGAAAACTCAGGCTGCGGATATTGAGCGAAAGGTAAGACTCTTCCTTTATTCTTACTGTCTCATTGTACTGTGGGCTCAGTGTCTAAATCTGCTTTGCTGTAGTTTAAGTATCCAAGTCTGTGTTTACAATCATCAGTGTTACATCAGATGTCTCCGGGTGCTCGGCTGATATGTGACCCTGGACCACAAAACCAGTCATAAGGGTCAATTTAAGATAAGCTGAATAAATAAGCTTTCCATTGATGTATGGTTTGTTAGGATAGGACAATATTTGGCCGAGATGCAACTATTTGAAAATCTGGAATCTGAGGGTGCAAAAAATCAAAATATTGAGAAAACTGCCTTTAAAGTTGTCCAAATTAAGTTCTTACCTATGCATATTACTAATCAGAAATTAAGTTAAGTTTTAGTATATTTTCGGTAGGAAATTTACAAAATATCTTCATGGAACATAATCTTTACTTAATATTCTAATGATTTTAATTTGCATAAAATAATTTTTTATTGGCATAAAAGAAAAATTGACCGATAATTTTGACCCATACAATGTACTTTTGGCTATTGCTACAAATATACCCCAGCGACTTAAGACTGGTTTTGTGCTCTAGGGTCACATATTATTTTTTCAGGTGTCATGTGGTATTAGCTCTTAATTTCCTTACATTTTATGCTTAAGGCAAGAAGAATAGCAGTTCTGGAAGAGAAACTGAATCTTTTGCAAGAGGCAGAAGGTAATTTAGTAAGAAATAAAAATTGCAGAAATATTGAGTCAGCATGATATAGACTACCGTAAGATCAGTATGAACCAATAAAGAAAACATTTTATTATTAGGTTTAAATCCCTTTTTAAATCCCCCAATTCCCTTAATTGTAATGAAAAAAGATAATCATATATTATTTAAAATTATGATTTATAATGTAATATAAATTATTTATTGTTGTACAGTAATCTATGCTGATTTTAACAATGTAATTGTTTTGTTGCATTTTCATTATCTAAGCATTGATCTATGCTTATTTTAATAAATAATGAAATATAATTTATTATTGTAGTATTTATTTCTGTAATATATGCTGATTTTAATAATATAATTGTAAGTATTTTTGAATTATCAGTAATTATGCATTTAACTAATATACATTCAAGTGTGCATATGCATATAATATACACTATATTGCCAAAAGTATTGGGTCGCCCCCTTCTAATGAACAGGTTTGACTACTTTAGTAATTTCCATGAGTATAAATCTTAATGTTTAAGCATATAATGATATTCTAGGAAATTGTGTGCTTCTAATATTATAGCAACAGTTTGGACAGGACCCTTTTCTATTCTAACATGACAATGCCTCAGTGTATAAGGCAAGGTTCAAAAAGAAAATGATTGATTCAGTCAGTGTGGAAGAACTTGACTGGTCTGCATAAAACCAAGTCCTAATCCCAGTTGAACACCTCTGGTGTGACTGTAAATGCAGACCTTGAGCCAAAAACTCATCACCAAACACCAATGACTTGTACATATGGGTACACTCATTTTAGACACTTCCAAAACTGTTGCAACAGAGATGGAAATACAATTTTTAAATACATGAATTATGTTCCCATCGTTGTTACCACAGATTTGGAAGTGCATTATTTCTGTTCTAAAGAAGGGGGTGTCCCAATACTTTTGTCTGTATAGTGTATGTACAAGTCATTGGTGTTTGGTGATGAGTTTTTGGCTCAAGGTCTGCATTTACAGTCACACCAGAGCCAGTGTTCAACTGGGATTAGGACTTGGTTTTATGCAGACCAGTCAAGTTCTTCCACACTGACTGAATCAATCATTTTCATTTTGAACCTTGCCTTATACACAGAGGCATTGTCATGTTAGAATAGAAAAGGGTCCTGTCCAAACTGTTGCTATAATATTAGAAGCACACAATTTCCTAGAATATCATTATATGCTTTAACATTAAGATTTGTACTCATAGAAATTACTAAAGTAGTCAAACCTGTTCATTAGAAGGGGGCGACCCAATACTTTTGGCAATATAGTGTACATTCATGCATTTAACTAATATACATTCAAATATTTATTATTGTAATCTATACTGATTTTATTCATTTAATACCATTTTAATTTTCATTAAGCATTTATCTAAGCTGATTTTAATAAATAAAATACAGTTCTATTAATATTAATATATTTTTAAAGTATTTATTGTAAACTATGCTGATTTTAATTTTTAAAAAAAAGCCATATACAATTCTCAATGAATGAGGCTCATCAAGTAAAATAACAAAACTCATAAACCCAACAGTAAAACATCTGGACATTATTACAGGTATGAATGGATAATTTGGGGGCGAAATATGACCCAGACAGACACTTACACTAAAGTACTAGTTTTTGCTAATGCTTTTTTAACCAGTTCGGCAGTTATATAAAAGCTTGTCTAAACAAATATGTTTGTCTTTGGCTTTAGAGAAATCTACAAGTAATGAGAACCAAGATGAAGAACTGGTTCAATTGTGCCTCAAGCTTCGAAACCAATTGTGGGAAATGGAGGTGAGCAGCTTTGTGTGATTGTTTTCTTTCAACCTGTTACCTACATAAATGCTTATGTTAAGTTATGCAGACAACAAAACAGAGGTCATTCCTGTATAACTGCACCAAAATAGTAATTGGAAACTCAACAGAATGGCATTTCCCCACCCACACAGAAGTTTCTGAATGATTATGGAATGACCTGGGTTGGAAGTTACAAAGAACACGATGAGCAGGCCAACAGCCAACTTCCTGGAGCAACTAATGCACGCAAGACGTTCGAAATGAACTATGACCTGGTCCTGCAGAACATCCAGGAACTGAACATTGAAGCAGGGGAAGGGGAGTCCCATGTGACCGCCACTCCTGGTGGAGCCAAACTTACCCAGCAGTCTTCCATACCTCTTTGGCTCTACAAAAACGGCATTGTCATGTTCAGTGGTCCATTCCGCTCCTATCAAGACCCAAGCACACAGGTTCAGTTATTTTCCTGCTTTATCACTTACATCACTTAGTTTGACTACATAAATACCATACATTTTCCACAGCCAGCTTCCGTTTACTGTAGATGAATCATCAGATTCGTCGTTCCTTGTAAGATTTGTCTTCCTGTTGCAGGAATGCATGCAGGACTTGATGGATGGGTTTTTTCCTTCTGAGCTTCAGGAAAGGTTTCCCAATGGTGTGCCCTTCCAGGTGCAGGCTGTGAATCCATGCAGTTTTCATCATTAATATCATCACTATTGCTCATATTTAGGATAATGGATTTAATAAATCCTTAACCCTTTACACAACAATTCACAAGCTTGGCTTGATAATGGTTTTTAAATGTTTCTGAAAGTCTCTTATTCTCACCAAGGCTGCATTTATTTGATCTAAAAATACAGTAATATTAATGTATAATATTCTAACCATTAAAAATGTTTTTCTATTTTAATATATTTTAAAATGTAATTTATTCTTGTGATGGCAAAGCTATATTTTCAGCAGCCATTAGTCCAGTATACAGTGTCACATGATTCTTCAGAAATCATTCTAATGTGCTGATTTGGTCAAAAAAAAACGTATTATTAATAATGAAAACAACTGTGCTGCATAATATTTTTGTGGAAACTGATCTTTTTTTTTTTTTCAGGATTTTCTGATGAATAGAAAGTTGAAAGGAACAACATTTATTTGAAATAGAAATCTTTTGTACATTATAAATGTCTTTAAATTGATTCTAAGTGGCAGTAATGCAAATTCGCTGAATAAAATTAATTTAATTCAAAATCTGTAAATAAAAAAAAAAAAAATTGTACTGACCCGAAACGTTTGAACAGTATAATGCACGTGTTCAACTGTACCATGTCACTTGCATTATAACTCAAATTAATAATCAAATTATTCAAACATTTATGGTTTTCATGTGGTGTGTGAAAAATCCCATTGACGTAAATTAAGGACGGATGCTATATAAAGTTATAGTGATCATTAATCTTATGTATATTCTTGAATCACACAAACAGGTTCATGACAAACGGGACGAGGAGTTCATAGTTAGGCGACGAGGGACTGAGTTTCCTGGAAGAGGACAAACTATAGATGGAGCAGGAAGGCATTCGGTGGACAGTTTTGAGCAGACCAGCTCCACAGCGCCAAAACAGAGTCAGATACCAGGTTTGAACATGATTTTGGTATGATTCAGTTACTGTATTACATCACAAAATGGATTTAAATTGCCATTCTGTGTGGCATTTAGGCAAAAAGCTGTCCATGGAACAGTTCTTGCGGAAGCTCCCTGTGACTGTGGTGAAGGAAGGGAAAGTGATTAGTATACGTGACTCAATCAAGGCTCATCTACTGGTCAGTGCAGTCATGTTTCAATCTGTCCTGTTCTG
>JAFVLL020001281.1:0-28385 GCA_021397915.2 Tor tambroides
GAGGGCACTATATATATATATATATATATATATATATATATATATATACATATATATGTTGGGTCACCATTTGATGTCCAATGTGAAATCAAAGTCTTAAAGCACATCTGTGTTTGCTAGGATCACAAGTGTCTTTGTTTTCTGTGTTTATAGAATCTGAACACCACTGTAGCGCAGGACTGGTGTTTGGCGCTGCAAAGGCTGATCCGCATCAAGGAGGACCAAATTCAGAGCGCCAACAAGTGCCGTTTACGATTGCAAGTACCTGGCAGACCAGACAAGTAAGTAAATGGGGCAAAAGCTTCTTTGCATGTTGAGGAAATTAATCATTTTTCTTCAGCAGCCTCAACAAAATGCAAAAGAGCACATACTGATGCATTTAGGTATTTGTTATAGCCAATTCAAAAAACACATTTTCTTCTTCTTGTTCGCCTGATAGATTGCATTTGCCTCAAGAAAGTAGTAAGTAGTAAGACATGTTGCTAAATGGCTTTTGAGATCTAAACAAGAAAAAAACAATTTTGTCTCGATTACACAACAGCTGGATTTCAGACTGGCAGTCTTACGCATTCTCTGGAGCAGGTGATCCCAAGCGGCACTGAAACATAATGGCCGATGACAAACATGTTAATGTTCATCTGCAACAATGTTAACATGATGAAGGACCCTGGCGCCATGTTAATTTCCCCTAATGAAAGCGCATTCCCCGGCTTTATTTGCGGCGTGCAGTAAAAGCCTGCCCCATGTCACCTTTAACGAATCCGAGCAGCAAATTACAAGCCTAATAGCATGACGGGAAATCATTAAGTGATAGTTCTCAGATTCGGGAGATCAAGGAATGCTGGAGGTAAAGTTACACAGCACCTTTCAGTCTGGGAAGTGCTACATTATGGCTAGTCATAGAGCTTATTGAATTCATTTAACTTAGTCTGAGAGCTGCTGTTTCCCATTTGGAGCAGCAGTGTCATTTCTCTTTGATGTGTAGACAGGGGCTTTAATGTACTCTTATTATGTCACATTAAGAGTCAGTGAATGTAAATGTGTCAAAGCAGAGGCTGCACATTTTTCACAGTGCACTGCACCTGAATGTGCTTATCTTAATGATGCAGAGTGAGAGCGGAAACTTCACTCATAGAATCGGCCATGGAAGGAAGAGAAATGAAGACAGATTAGTGGAGGATTCAACTAAAAAAAGAGCTGAGGAGATGGGGAGAACATGAGAGAAGAGAAGCAGAGAGAAGAGGAAGATAAACTGTAAAGCATAGAGCAGTTGATGTTCATTTAACCTTCATGTTCTGTTAAGATTATACTTGAGGACTCCAAAGAGACTCCAATGATTTACATATAAAAATAATACAAATCATACCAGTTATTTTACTTTGAATTTATTAATTGGGATCATTCACCCAGAAATAAAATTTCTGCCATCATTTTCTCAGCCTCATGTCAAGAGTGCCTTTCTTCTGGGAAACACAAAAGATGATTCCTTCTGTTTTAGTCCATACAGTCAAACTCCAAAACAGCACTGACCTCCTTCACTTTTCGACATTTTTCAAAATATTTTCTTTTATGTTCCAGAGAAGAAAGAATGTTTGGAACGATATGAAGGTGAATAAGTAATTTCCTTTTTGGATGAATTATCCCCTAATAAATAGCATTGGTTTGTTTAAGACCCTAAAAAGAATGTGAGGGTTAAAGCCGTTATTGTATAAACTCACTTACACTGTTAGAGATTTCAAAGTGTTTTTACAGTAACTTACTGGCAACACTGTTGCCAGTAATTTACTGGAATTAAGATTTACAGTAGCAAACTGTATTTGATTTACAGTAGCAAACTGTATTGTTTTACAGTAACTTACTGTAACAAATCAAATTCATCAGTATACTACTGTAATTCATTCATTTTAATATAGATTTCATTTGATTTTATAATTTTTATATAGAATTCATTCATTACTGGGATTCAGTTAAAACAGACACAATAATTACAAAATATCAAATTCTTTATTTAAAACATTGCATGTATAACACTTAAAATATAGTCTTCCATTGCTGGAACAGTGCATCTTCACCATTTCTCCTGTCTTAGGAAGTTTTGCAATGCATTATGTTGTATCCTCTGGATTTATCCTCACAAAGAATCTTTAGGAAACAGAAACATAATGGGGAAAAAATACATAGCCATCTGCAAAACCCAGGTGCTGCTCCAAAACTTGGCCACCACCTTTGCTCACCATCCACTTTGTTAGTGACAGAAATGTGTTCCCTGGAAAACAAGACGTAGAAATGGCACACTTTTAAAAGGCAAACCCCATATAAAAAAACACAAACCTCTCAAAACCATAGTTGTTCTCTTTCCATGAATTATCAGTCTCAGGGTGGCTAGCCTGCTCATGTCTTTCTTGATGCTTTATTGCAGTTGCCTTTAAAACAAACATTAACAAAAATGCAGTAAATCTTAAATTCCATTAAAACCTATAACAAACTAATTCTAAAACTAGAAAGGCAGCTAGCCATAAAATTAGTTCAAACTAGCTAACATACAATTTTTTTTCTCACTAGGCTACTGGAAAGCATTAACTAACACCTGAACAAAATTTCACATTAGTTAAGTTAATGTTAATTATTACTACAACAGAGCATCCGTTAAAGACGCAGCTATGACGAAGTAGTATGCCCCAAAGCGTGCCTACTATTCTGCTACATACTCAAAAGTATGTACTTTTTCTTCACAAAAAGAGTACATACTTTTAGGTCATAATATAAGTAGGCGAATTGGGACTCAGCATAAGTCTCTGTATGTGGGGTCTGACGTCACAGAAAATTCCCATGATGCAAAGGGTATTACAGTTACTTACTGTAAAGGGAATTTGCAGTATTATACTGGATGATATACAGTAAATAACTGTAGAAATTACAGAAATGTCTAACAGTGTACGTTAAGTTTCAGACACAAATATATATTTCATTACATCCTTACTCCCTGACTACAAAGACAAATAGTGCCTTGCAAGCTGAGAGGAGGTGCAAGGGACTGATTTTCTGCCATGGCGCATGGAAGAGACTCAGCAGAACGTTTAATCTCTGTGTGCTTTCTCAACCTAATGTGACAGCCCAACTGGCCTAGAGCGGCTCAGTACCCTGTAGTCCTCCCAATATCTGTCAGACCCCTGCTCTTCAGGCCTGCTCGGTTGGCTCACGTTCTGCAGAACTCGCAAGAGCAATCTGCTCAGTCAGATGTTCACTAGAACCCCTGCCCTGCTTCCAAAAGAGATCATCCAAAACAGTCACACACCCTGAATTTTCCAATGCCTTGTCAGCCTGCTGTGATGTCATAATGCATGATGTCATTAGGACAGGGAACTGAGATTTGTTTTTCAGAAAATAACAAAACTGAATGATTAACTATTCTATAAACAGTTTTATGAATCTCTAGTGTAAAATGTGGACTGATTCCCAAACATTAATTCCAAATTAATATTCTTTTATGAGCTAATTCTTTTTAGTAACTTAGAAACATACAGCACAACCAGTGCAATTTGATTCCCAAACAAGTGAATCTTGTGAACCAGCTCTTTTTTTGATTCAAAAACATACAGCAGAATCAGTGTAGTCTGATTTCTGAACTAATGCTATTTATGGTCATACTGTGCTTTTAGTGACTCAAAAATATACAGTGTATTCTGAATATAGGTCTGAATTCTAAATAGCTCTTATTAGCTGACTCTTTTCAGTGAATCAAAAACATATTGCACGACGGCTTTGTCTGATTCTTTAAATCAAATTTTTTATTCTTAGTGAATCAAGAATATACAATGTTGTTTGAATTTAAAATACCTTTTATGAGCACAGCCAGTGTAGTTTGATTCCTGAACAAATTCTTTATTGTAAATCAAAAACATACAGTGTATCTAATGATCTCTACATTTGGCACCAGATTTCTGAGGGCATTGAATACTGTAAGAATTTAATTTCTTCATTCCAAACATTTGTTCCTCAGAAGTTCTAAAATATCATTAATGGAACCCGTTAATGAACCACAATGGACAGAAATAGAATAGAACTGAATAGAATAGAGCCTAGTAGAGCTGTCAGAGCTATAGTGGTCATTTGGCTGATGTTAATTGAATCCAGCTCACAACATTTCCTGATTTGGTTTTGCCCTCTTTCCCCATCATTTCCTTGCCCCTCTCCACTGGTCTATAAATAAAAGGTGGCAACAAGGCCAAAAAAATTCTGTTAAGAAAAAAAGAAGAACATGATCGCAGCGAGGCAGAGAAGAAAAAAACATCTTTGAGTGCAAAGAAGAAGAAAAAACTAATTTAAAACCTTCTCTTTCTCTCCTTGGTGCAAATACACTAATCCTCACTCTCTTTACCTATCCTTTTCTTTAACAAATACACGCATACAGATCCGGGGAGAGAGGCAGTTCCCAGCATGCATCCACTGTTCTTTGTTTTTCACCTGCTGTTAGTCTAGGAACCTTTTCTAGCATCAAATAACTCCTCTCAGCAAGCAGCAAAAGGGGACGGTGACACGTGGAATTTCAAAGTGCTGCCATGGAGGCTGATGCACATTCAAGAAGCAGGATAATTAACGTCACCCATTCAACTTGCTGCAAATCTGTGTAAGCGCCTACGTGTCCTGCCTGTTACACATTAACAAAAACACAGCGGGTTGATTGAGAACGAAATATTAATGTAGTATACTGACAGATGGCTGAAACAGAGGCAAGCCTTCAAGTTTTTCATACTAGAATGTTGTTTTTCTTCTAGGTCTACTGAGATCTATTCATGCACTGTATTTAAATCAGCTTTTTAGATAAATAAAATACATTGTATGGCTTTTCACAATTGAAAATGTTAATCCAAGACCATTCATTTTCCATCCTGGGTTGCCAGGTTTGAAAATTTCACACTGCAAATTTGCAAACACTGGCTTAATGTTCTTTTATGCATTTTAAATGACACTTTTGTTCAAATTGACTTGCACTGCATTGAAGGTTATACCACTTGATACATTCCCTGGGAATCAAACCTTTCAGGAATTTGCATATTTATGAGGTTAGTAAGATTGATTGGACAAATACAGATTGGCCACACAGATTCTGGATTCTTCTGAAACACACTGGAAAAATCTCTAAAAAACACAAAAATAATAATCACTCAAGTTAATGCATTTGCTTTCGCTTTACACCCTGAAATTAAATGCTGCGTGAAATCATATGAATATTTAAAAGGTAAGATGCAGTTTATGATTGGTTGTCTGTGAAAGCATTGCTAACACATTTGTGAGACTTTGCTTAACCCAGAGTTTAAAAGAGACCTTAACTTGGTTTTAAAAATATGTTAACCCAGGGTTAAGTATAAATTTGACAGGTCAATTGATCTTGGACTAATAGGCGTGGGGTTTATAGAGCTTATAGGCATGGAGTGCTTTCTCCAAAGCCACTTCCTGTGTGATTTACAGTCTCCTCCAATCGGCACAGAGAAGAGCTGAGTGTCTTGCTTCAATTCCACCATCTGTCCTGTCATTCTGCATTAGTGTCACACACATGCCACAGCACTGACCTGTAGCCATAAATCAGTCTGTTCTCTGCTCTCCGTTCTGCCCTTTCTGCCTGGGAGTCTGCCTTCTCTGCTGTTTCTTCATTCAGGCCACACAGAGACACACAAACTCACACACCCTCTCGCAACCACCCAGATTTTCAATCAGCCAGCGGGAGGAACCCAGGGCCATTCTGTTTATCGTGTTTAGACCGATGTGGGTGCCCAGCTTTATCCCAAGAATCAAATTAAGCATGGAGCGCACTTACTCCGCTCCGAACAACCAGCCCTCCCCCTATCCCACCTCTTTTTGCTTATTTTCCCCCATGAAACCATTGTGCTGAGTGAAGGAAATCTGTGAGTTGTTGTTTGCATTTGCCATTCTGGGAAGGAGCCAAGCATCACCTGAATTTCAGTCGGAATTCGCTTTCTTTATCTCGAAGAGTCTTCAAAGGTTTTAGTTCATTCTTCTATATCCGTGTCTTCGCACTTCACACTTTTCTTCCTAGCTCTTTTCTTTCTCTTGCTCTCTCCGACTAGTGCTGTCTCCCCTGGGCTGGAAATGAATGCCGAGCAGGCAGAGGCTGCTGGTGTGACAGTAGCCAAGGCAGGCGTCATCGTATTCTCCAGTCAATTACCTTCTAATGATGTTTGAATGTGAATTGCTTTCCGTGTCCCTGAGCCTTTGCTGAGAGACTGTCTTTAGCAGGCACAGTGTTAGAAATGAAGTTGAAGTATTATTACAAGTATAGAATGGGTTCCTGACTCATTGAAGACTTGGACAGCTTTATTAAGGAGAGTGCAAAACTGCTGTTCGGCTTGTAAGCTTGTGTATTTCTTGCAGAAACTGCACACTTTTTTTTAAATTAAATAATAGGAATCATAAAAATTGAATCTGGTTTTGAATTTAGTACTTCCCTTGTAAAGTTAGTTTAAATATTTAATGTATACACAAACTAAATTCAAAAAGCTTTTTTTTAAATCGTAGATGCTTTTGTTGACATCTGGTTCCATGAACAACCTTTTACTTGACATTCATAGAACCTTTCTATTGCACAATATGTTTATAGATATGCGTGTGTGAGTGTATATATTTGATCAAAAATACAGAAAAAATACAGAAAAATTTAATATTGTGAAATATTATGATGTTAAATAACGTTTTTCTATTTTAATATCATTAAAATCTAATTTATTCCTGTGACTAAGCTGAATTTTCAGCATCATTACCCCAGTATTCTGTGTCAGATGATCCTTCAGAAATCATTCTAATATGCTGATTTATTACCAGTGCTGGAAACAGTTGTGCTGCTTAATATTTTTCTTTTTTGAAAGAAATTAATACTTTTATTCAGGATGTGTTAAACTGATAAAATGTGATAGCAAAGACTTAGGGCAGGGCAGTACTAGTATGTGTGGATAGATAGATAGATAGATAGATAGATAGATAGATAGATAGATAGATAGTTTAACTGATTCTGCAAAGGGTGTGTAGTTATGATCTTATGAGGACCGCTGTACTTCATAAAAACAGACTCGCCTACTCTGGATACATCCGAGGTTTAGATAATAGAGTTTATAATGATCAAATCCAGAAACTGAATCCCATTTTCAATTTTAAACTCATTCTTCAAAGTCAAATCCAGGTGGGTTTCTTGTGGCCAATCTCGTTCAATAACTAATATTAAAAACCTGATACCTTCTAGAAGCAGACGGTGCTAAGTCATGCTCGCTCATTCTCCCCTTGTAGAAGGCATTGCTGAAAAGTTCTGGTCCATTAACCTGGCTAAACATCTTGGCTTAGAATGCAGATTAACTCAGCATGCTCCCCCCATCTTGTGGCCTGACCCTCTCCCTTCTTCTCCACATAACCTCACATCACCACATCTATAGAGCTTACAGTCTCCTTGACCTTCATATGTCTCTTTGATTAAATTAAGGGCGAAATATGTTATGTATCTCCAAGCCGTTTTCGTCTCTGCTGTCTGCTTTTCCCCTCCTGTAAGCATCGACTTCATGAAAAATAAGACTCAGCACACAGATCCAGACTCAGCTTGAGATCAAGCTGTATTGGGGAGAGTGGCAGCTGCTCTCCCAAGGGCTCCTTGGTACACTGCAGCAAAACTATTTCACTGTATTATTAATACCGATAATTAAGGGACCACCATGTTGTGGTGTTTTTTTATGAAAATTGTACAAGCTTGTCTGACTCAGAGGGCCATGGCAACACTCCCGTGTTGGTTAGATCAGTATGTCTCACCACCTGTCCAATGTTTTTCTCATGTCCTGTAGGTCTGGTCGTCCGGTGAGCTTCACCGTGGTCTTCAACACACCAAGCCCCGTCAGCAAGATCTCCTGGGTCAACCGGTTACACTTAGCAAAAATAGCACAGAGTAAGTTTAAATTTTATCCTCCATTAACTCACGACTAGAGATCTGTTGATCCAAAACATTGACTATGATTGTTAAGATCTAAAAAAATAGTAATAATAAGTAAATAAATAAAATAAGAAAAATAAGAATGTTTATTATTATTATTGTTGTTGTTGTTGTTATTAGTATTAGTATTAGTATCACTATTATTGAAAACATTTTGAAAGATTATTTTAGAATCTTTTTATTCAGAATTCCTCCTGAGACAAATGCCAGAAAATGTTAATAATAATACAACGTAATAATAATAATAATAATAATTGTATTTATTCATTTATTTATTTATATTAAAACTATTATTATTATTATTATTATTATTATCAATTAAATAATTTAAAAAAAAAAGATTCCAGAACCAGATGGGTGTTTTGTGTTTATTCAGAGTTCATATAAAAAAGGCCAGAAAATATTTGCTGCATGCAGTAAAATAACAGATGATAAAATACAATTTCACGCTCTTATAGCTTGGTTATCTCATCTCGGTATTTACAAGGTTGTGACTTGTTGGCTTCCTTTGTGTTTGTCACATCAGTGATAAATCAGAGTGCAACCAAGTTTTATATAGGACTTTTCAATGTGTAAAATAGTTTTAATGTGTTTTAACCTTAGGGCAAGGAGATATTCAGGCAATGCATTATAAACGGTAACTCCCTGAAGAAATACCCATTCCATCTATTACAAGCTAATAGAAATTGCCTCTCTGCATCAGAGTACTGGCATTTTTTTATGACTCTAGAAAAACTGAATTTCACAAAAGATTTAGCCATGTCATAGTGGTGTAATGGTGTAACATCCTTCCTGTCTCAAATTTTCTCAAGAAGCCATGGTGCCATTGTTGGCGTTTCAGTCCTTTGCTTATTTTCTGTTTTTAAAACACAAAGCTAACATCACATTCTTCAATTCACTATGTAGGTACACTGCTATGATTTAAAAAAAAAACGTTTTTTAGAGGATAGACTATATTAATATTGTATAGACTAGCAATATAATATAATCTTTAGCAAACCTTAAAATAGTACAGTATTTTAATCATAAAATACAATTTTATCTTTGCATTCATTTCTGTTGCAAAACAACTGCACATTATGTTCATACGATTGTGAAAATAATTCTATGTAAGATTTCCAAACAGCTGGACATTCATGCATTAAATATAGTTCCCTTCCAGGAACTCGAGCTGCGTCCGAAAACGCTATGGGAACGCCTTCAGCGTGACCACGCTCTGAATCTCATGTGCAATCAGTCCGAAGGAAGGGCGAGGCGTCACGGGCGGGGTGACGTCACGACCAGGAAGCATAAAAGCCGGTGTGGTGGAGCCGGCATCAGCTTTCTGTCATTCAGCTAAGCGCTCTATGTGTGTCAGTCCTGCTTGTTTTGTGAGTCTTATTTACCGTTGTTTGTCTAAGAAAGAGAATGTCTAAGGCTCAGGAGAAAGCTAAGCACAAGGGCGATTCCAGATCCCACGTTACAGGTGGTGTGCTCGTCCCTGCCTACGCTACATCACGAGCGGGGACACACACAATCTGTGCGTGGTCACACTGGAGTGCGGAGCACGCAGATCAGCTCTCGAGGGCCGGTGCCCTCGTACGGCGGCTTCGCTGCGGCGCTCCGCACCCGATGCTGCGAGGAGGGAGCCTTTGCGAGTGTTCCACGTGGTGCTGGCCCCGCTTCTGCCGAGGCAGAGCGGCTGCTGCACACGTGGGGCTCGCAGGCTGATCTGGCTGGCGGGAGTGAGACGGGCAGGTCCCTATCTCCTCCCGTATCCGCCAGATCTGGCGCCCGTCCTTCGACACGGGCGGTTTCTTTGAGGGCGAGGAGCTCGACGCTGCGTCTATCTTCCTCCGAGGAGGTTGATGTGACGAGCGTTGACGAGGATTCGCTTCCTCTTTCGCCCCAGTATGAGGAGCCGCAGACGAGCCGTCTCGATGAGCGTTTTCTGCGCTCGCGGCCGCACCTCTGCGTACTCTTCCCGCCCATTCATTCCCGAGGGAATTGAATGAGCGCGGGTACAGGACGATGCCGCGGGTTGATCAGGGCCTTCATGGGCTATCTGTCTTCACGGCATCGTCTTTGAAGGCTCCCGCTTTGCCCACTAAACCTCTGCGTACAAAAAAAAAAAAAAGTCATCGTTAGTGGGCAAAGGGTATGCGGCAGCAGGACAGGCTGGTGCGTGTCTGCACACCATGGCGGTGTTACAGGCGAACCAGGCCGATCTGCTGAAAGAGTTGGATATTGGGGACATTCGGCGGATGACATCTCAGAGCTCAGAAGAACCGGCGGTTCTTTCCCCGCCGCTCTCTAACTCGGGAGGCTGCTGGGCGGGCGCAGCCTCCTCCACATACCAGCTCCTCGCACAGGGACGAACAGAAGCAGAAGCAGTGCGCCCCCGCAGAGAGGCCGAGACCTGCGACGCTCTGCGCCGGGGACTTCGCGGCCAAAGACAGACCTGAGGGCTGTCATTTCGGCCAAGAGGTCCTCGGCGAAAAGGTCAGGCGGGCCCCAGGACCGCGGAGGGCGACCCCTACTGGGGTGGAGCGGTACACCGCGGCACACGGTGACCGTCTCGCCTCAGTGCCCTCCGGGGTTTTGTCTGCCAACCCTGCCGCTGTTCCAGGGCGCAGCTGGTCCCAGCGAGTATTTATCTCAGGTCTTTCCGCCCGTGAGCATAGCGGAGCTGAGAAACTCGCCTCAGCAGCCAGATCACGCGTCTCTTTCCGGTGCGCCGCATCGAGACAGTGGTCTGGTCGTTTCTAAAAAAAAAAAAAAAACCGGGGACTTGTCTGCCAACCCTGCCGCTGTTCCAGGGCGCAGCTGGTCCCAGCGAGTATTTATCTCAGGTCTTTCCGCCCGTGAACGCAGCGGAACTGAGAAACTCGCCTCAGCGGCCAGATCACGCGTCTCTTTCCGGTGCGCCGCATCGAGACAGCGGTCTGGTCGCTTCTATTACACCAGAGGTCAGTCTCGAGAGACTGATTCCCTTAGTAGATCATTTCGCAGCCTGGCAGCGACTGCCGAATGTATCTCCTTGGGTCCTGCAAACCGTGAAGAATGGCTATCGCATTCAGTTCGGCGTGCCACCGCCGCCGTTCAACGGGGTTGTCATGACTGCGGTCCGCCCCGAGCAGGCTCTGGTATTGGAACAGGAAGTCGATACTTTGCTGAGGAAGGAAGCCATCGAGTTGGTTCCTCCTCACGAGACTCAGACCGGTTTCTACAGCCGGTACTTCATTGTTCCAAAGAAGGATGGAGGGCTGAGGCCCATACTGGATTTGCGTCTTCTGAACCGCTCAGTCAAGAGACTGAAGTTCAAGATGCTTACTATCAAGCAGGTCGTGTCTCAAATCAGGTCCGAGGACTGGTTTGTCACGATAGATCTCAAAGACGCCTATTTCCATGTCTCCATCCTTCCATCTCACAGGAAGTTCCTGAGGTTTGCTTTCAGGGTCGAAGCTTACCAATATCGGGTTATTCCGTTCGGCCTAGCACTCTCACTTCGAACTTTCACGAAGTGTGTGGATGCTGCTCTTGCTCCATTGCGACTCCAGGGCATCTGTATACTGAACTATGTCGATGATTGGTTGATTCTAGCTCAATCGGAGGATGTGGTGGTTCGACATCGAGATGTCGTTCTCGCTCATATGAAAGAGTTGGGGTTAAGACTAAACGCCAAGAAGAGTGTGGTTTCTCCATTACAGAGGACCACTCATCTAGGCGTGGTGTGGGATTCGACCACGATGCAGGCATGTCTGTCCCCTGCTCGGATCAAGTCGTTCCTCACTTCAGTCGTGAGAGTCAAAGAGGGCCGGTCACTCACTGTCAAACAGTTTCAGAAACTGCTGGGTCTGATGGCAGCTGCGTTCAACGTGATACCTTTTGGCCTGCTGTACATGAGACCCCTACAGTGGTGGCTCAAGACCAGGGGGTTCTCCCTGAGGGGAAACCCGCTTCGCATGATCAAGGTCACGCCGCGATGCCTACATGCCTTGGACATGTGGAGGAAACCTTGGTTCTTTTCTTGGGGCCCGGTGCTGGAGGCTCCTTGTCGCCGTGTAACGCTAGCGAAGTAAGCGTCCCTCACCAGTTGGGGAGCAGTCATGAGTGGCCGCTCAGCCCGCGGTCTGTGGAGTGGTCACCATCTCATGTAGCACATCAACTGCCTGGAGATGCTGGCTATATTTCGAGCACTGAAATTTTTCCTCCCAGACCTGAGAGATCGCCATGTGCTGGTGCGCACCGACAACACATCGGTGGTCTTGTATATCAACCACCAGGGAGGTCTGCGTTCGCGCCCCTTGTACAAGCTGGCACAACAGCTCCTTGTGTGGTCCCAGAACAAACTCCTTTCACTGAAAGCAGTATATTTTCCTGGGCATCTCAATGTGGGAGCAGACATCCCACCGAGGCCCGGGGAATGGATGCTTCACCCCGACGTGGTGAAGCAGATATGGAGAGTTTTTGGTCAGGCTGAGGTGGACCTCTTCGCAACCCAGGAGACAGCGCAATTTCCCCTATGGTTCTCTCTAGTTCATCCAGCTCCACTGGGACTGGATGCCATGGTACAGACGTGGCGAGGCGTCATCTGTACGCATTTCCCCCTATCGCTCTGCTCCCGAGAGTTCTGGCGAGAGTACGCCGGCACGGGGTTTGTCTGCTGTTAGTAACCCCGTACTGGCTGGGCCGAGTATGGTTCGCAGATCTGGTGTCTCTTCTCGACGGCTCTCCATGGGAGATTCCCATCAGGAGGGATCTCCTCTCGCAGGCGGGGGGCACCATCCTTCACTCCTGCCCGGAGATGTGAAAGCTGTGGGTGTGGCCCCTGAGGGGGCACAGTTCTTAGCTTCCGGTCTCTCAACCGAGGTTGTTGAGACCATCCTCCAATCCAGAGCTCCCTCAACAAGGAAACTGTATGCCTTGAAGCTTGAACCAGCTTGACCCAGTTAACTGCCCGATTGGTACAGTGCTGGAGTTCCTGCAGGCCCAATTCTCCGCAGGGTTAACCCACTCCACCCTGAAGGTCAACGTGGCGGCTATATCGGCCTACCACACCCCTCTTGCTGGCCACTCAGTGGGTAGGGACCCCCTAGTTACACGTTTCCTCCGCGGTGTGCTGAGGTTGAGGCCTCAAGTACATTCTCGTGTTCCCCTGTGGGACTTGGCTGTGGTGTTAGAGGCTCTCTGTACGCCCCCTTTCGAGCCTATTGAGGTGATTTCGGACCGTCATCTTACAATAAAGAGTGTTTTTCTGTTGGCGATCACATCTCTTAAGAGAGCTGGGGATCTACAGGCCCTCTCTGTGGTCACTGCATATATAGACTTTGTGCCCAGTCTGGCCAGGGCATTTCTTTACCCTCGAGCAGGGTATGTCCCTAAAGACCCCACCTCTGCACCACGGCCTGTCGTCCTCCAGGCCTTCTGCCCTCCTCCCTTCGGGGAGCCCGACCAGAGGAAGCTAAACTGCATGTGTCCAGTGTGAGCACTGGGCACGTCATCTGGGAAAACTGCCCTGTGGAAAATCGGACCAACTGCTAGTGTGCTATGGTCCTCCTAAGAGGGTCTTCCTGCTACGAAGCCCACTCTTAGTAGGTGGATAGTGGATGCCATTAACCCAGCATACGGGCCTCTCAGCTTCCCCGCGTTGGGGTCCGGCCTTTCAGCCCAAGGTGTGGCGGCCTCCAAGGCCTCTGGGCAGGTGTCCCGATTCAGGACATCTGCAACGCTGCTGGGTGGTCCACGCCTGACATTCGCCAGGTTCTATAACCTTACCCACCCAAGACATGGGGGCAGGCTCTTCTGTCCTCTCGTCCTGACACTCAGGCAGGGACTTGTCAGTCTGGCGGCGTTGGTATCTGATTCCCATGGCGTTTTTCGGGCCGCAGCTCGAGTTCCTGGAAGGGAGCGTCTCAGTTCTGCATGTAACCATGGTTCCCTGAAGGGAACGGGCGCTGCGTCTCATGGCCACACTTCTGGCATCCCTGCCGCGCTTGCTTCATTCCTAGAAGCTGATGCCGGCTCCACCACACCCGGCTTTATGCTTCCTGGTCGTGACGTCACCGCCGTGGCCGCCTCGCCTTCCTTCGGACTGATTGCACATGAGATTCAGAGCGTGGTCACGCTGAAGGCGTTCCCATAGCGTTGTCGGACGCAGCGTCTCGTTCCCTTCAGGGAACCATGGTTACATGCGTAACCTGAGACGTTTTAGGGTCTTAAGCTATCGATGTAGAAAAGATGCTTCATTGAAATTGCCACATTGAGGCTTCTAGATTGTTGTAAGTTGTGATAAAGCTCTTTAAATGTAGTTTTTGGGCTTGAATTGAAAATCAAATCCATCAGCTTGGATTGTTTCATTGATGCCATGCATGAAATAAGTCTCTCTGTCAGTCTGCAGACCATCAAAACTACTACTGGCTGATGGAGTCTAGCTTCTCAGTGCAATGTTTTTGCATCTTTTTCAACACCAAAGTTTACTTTACTTCGAGGGGCATTATCAAACATTGCACCATCCTACTTGATGGGCACACAGAGAAATGAGCAGAAATAGGGTGAACTGGAGTATGTCTAGGAGCTAATAGCTTTAAGAGTATTGGAACCTGATTTTACCTCTTATATCAGATTTGTAATCATTCTGAAGTGCAAAGTACAATTTTCCAGGCTTTGCCTTGTTTTTTCTTTTTCTTTTCTTTTTTTTTGCAAATTATTTTGTCTTCACACCAACAATAATGGTCTTACATATGCTGCCTATACGATTATTTGTGAGCTGTTGTTGAAAAGACTTTTACGGCAATAGGCAAATAGCAATCTTGGTTGACACTAAGTGGATGTTGGCAGCGTAAGTGGTAACATCTTTCACAAAAAACAAACAAAAAAAACAGCTAGATAGCAACTAGAGAATATCAAACATTCATGAGAACCTTTCTCACTCTCTAAGTTTTTTTTTTTTTTTTTTTTGCAAGAAGATTTCATTGCATTTCCCCATTTGCTTTCCTGCTTTTTCTTGGCTCACCCTTGGTTAGCTGTCATACTTTTGTTCCGTTTCAGCCAAATTTGTTGACCTTAAATTTGCAACTCACAGTGTAACTTTCACACTTCACTTTGTGGAGTCATAACATTTTTATTTGGCATGTGATTCTGAAAAACACATTATTTCTGTACGTCAAAACATTCCAAGCATTTTGTGCAGACGGGACGTCATTATTCAACCTGCTGAAGATGTCAGTTACACCCTAATTTCGTTGCGCCCACACGTTGCCTACTCATTTAGCCAAATGAAATTACAATAACAGAAATGCTGGTGCAATTTCATGGGGGGCCTGTTGTTGTCTTTTGAGGACATGTGGGTCTGATATGGGCAGAAAAAAAACTTTGATTGGAGTCATTTGAGACTCTTCACCTCCCTTCTGGAAGTGCATTACAACACAAGCAACTTCCTCGTGTTATCAATCCCTATATTCCTCCATCCCTTAGGTCCACTTTGACACGTACTGTATTGATCCTTATTTACAGATCCTGCGGTCCTCCACCCCACCTGTTTTCTGATATATGCCCTGCTTTGAGGTGTAACTTTTGTTTGATATAACATGCACAGAAGCTGTTTTGTCACTTATGAGGGCCATTAACAGGTTTCCACGATGGGTAACATATGGTTGTATCTGCATAAAACAGGCTGTCAGAAAACAGTGTTTGTGATATTGTGGCAACATGCTGGGAACTCATGGGGCGTGAGATCGAGAGCTTTACCATGACTGTGGATGAGTGTGTCCTGAGGGTTCCATTAATTATGAAGATGTGGTTCAGACTGCCACCACAACATGTGGTGCAAAGAAAAGACCCAATTCTTTTTCCAAATGCTCCCTTGTTGCATGTTCACAGGTGCAAATTTAATTAATATTTTTGACATGCAGGCTTCAAGGGTTCCTATTAGAAATGGCCAGTTCTAGTGAATCGGCACTAATATGACAGTTCATGTAAACAAACTGATTCAAAATTGATCCATAGATTTACGTTCCTACACTGACGTGCATTGCTGCATTTTTAATTTCTTATTCTTTACCTACATTTGGAAAAAAAAAAATGTGTATAGAATATATTATCTGTCTGTCTGTCTGTCTGTCTGTCTATCTATCTATCTAAAGACATTCAAATCTATAGAAATAATATACACTGGTATGTAGATTCAGTGCAGTTCATTTTCCTTTTTTCTGCTTGTAGTCTAGCTAACTACTAAATTGTGACTAGTTTGTAGCTTGGTAAACTAGTTTCAAAATAGCTTCCTCAGTACAGGGCTTGTAGCATATTTATATTGTAAGTAAATTTATTCAAACATAGGCCTACCCCTCCCCCCCTTTTTATTCACATTGTTTTTAAGCATTTTACATTTGTTCCAAAATAATAACTCGAGGCAGTAACAATTTAAATAATATTTTATTTGTGAACTTATGTTCAGCTATTCTTTTTAATAGTTAACTTTGAACTATTTTTGCATTTTTCGGATCATTAGTCATCAAAGCTCGGTAAATATTGGTCACAGATGGAGATTTACTTAATAAATTTACTTACTCACTAAAAACTCCAACATATCATGTTTTCATGCTATTGTAATCTTGCAAACATGCAATCTTATTTTGACATAACAAAGTCTTCCCATTAACACCATTATATTGATTATTCAGACTGATTCGGCAACGCGCACGAACATGAGGCGGGATTTATCGCATGAACCAAACATAACCAGTCATATCCAGTCATATCACAATGGAGGCATTGCCTCCTCTCACGTGACTTTCCCCCATTCATTCTTAATTGCCCCACCACCACCAAACCCACCGCATTCTTTAGGGGGTCTGTTAAAACCCAACGGACCTCATTTATTAATCTAACGTAGAAACGAACGCCGATCTGTGCACACAAATCAATTTACGACAGAGTTCACGTGTGATTCATGAAACATTCATCTGCTGCCTATCTCATCGTACGAATGATCGCACGTTGATAAATGTGGTGGCAGAAAACAAACGTCATTTGAATATCACGCCCCTAAAAACACCCCGGTTTAGAAGCCTCGCCCTAGAGTTTACGACCCGGCCAAAAAGAGGAAGTAATCTCATTAAAGATAAATTGATTTTACTCCAAAGACACCCATTAACCTTGTAATTGCAAACAATAGGCTACATTAATTTATGTAATTTATTTGTATATTAAAATACTGGTAAATATAAACATTATAGCCTATTTAGTTCCCCACACTCTACGACAAATATTTTAAATTTAACATTATTCAGAACAGAAGAATGAAAAATAAGTAGTTATAAAATTATATATTAAACTATAAAATAAAACACAAAATAGGCTATAGTGGCATTCATTATACACAGCATACAAGCAAAACTGAAACGGCATTGGGCTCACAAGCCTGTCTCAGGTAGAGGCGAGAGACTCCTGCTGTAACTTTACCTGCTGGTGTCACTGTAGGACAATGTTTCTTTAGAAAAAACAAGTGATTTATAAACTTTTTAATAATATATACATTATGTTATATTTTGTAATATTGCCATTGTTTTATTTTTGTACTACATATTTTTTGTTTCATCCTATATTTTGAGGAGGCACTGCCTTCCCTTGCCTCCTTGTAGGAAACGCCCCTGGCACACATGCATAAACATATATGCACACATGCAAAGGAAGGCAGATTGGTCAGAGCTGATAGAAAGCTTGGAAATGAAAAGCTGGAGAGTCGCAAGATGGCAGGAGAGATATGAGATCTCAAATTCTAAGGCAAATTCTGTTTGTGTTCATCTACTCAATGTTCTTTGTGGTAAACAAAGAACACAAGGATGTGACTGATAGTAAAGCATTGTACATTAATCGCAGGGAAGAAGAGTGGGGGACCATTTGTAAACCTGTTGTTGAGATGGATCAGGTTGATGATAAACACTGTTTGTCAGTTTGGAGGAAAGGCAGTGGTAGTTCACCCCACTCCACCTGAGTGACACACACTCCATCTCCTCTCGCTCCTGATCAGTGATCGCTGTTGCGGTCTGTCTGGCACGGCCACATAATGAGAGAATAGAACAATTCTGTGAAGCGCTAGTGGCCTTAACCTGTCTGTTTATTCACTGTACAGCTTAGTAACCTAGCAAGCAGGAATAACATCTATGGATGTCATAGCAACTGTGATTTCCCCCTTTTTTCTCCAACATTTCCCTGTGACCGAGTTAGTGAGCTTTCCTTCATCAAAGCACTTTTTAAAACCCACTGATGCTTCCTAAGAAAACACCATATGGAAAATGCTAATGCTAAAGTGAAAGGAAATGATGAAAGCCAGTCTTTTCTAATGCTGTTACTACACACAAAGGATCTTTTGAAGTAACTATACACTGCACTGAGCCTTATGCTTCCAAATGAGTGACTAAAGATTGTGACTTTTTGTCTCTTTGTGTAGTACAAGTTTGATTCTATTCTATTCTATTGTTAGCAGCTAATCCATGGAGTTATACACTGACAAACATGCTTTATATGTAATTCACATTAATATTTAAAAATCATATAGCATGTACAGGACACTATGACCTTTTCTTCTAATGTGAATGTGTAATGGTTTTAACTAAGCTATACTGTTATACATTCACAAAATGAAAAATAAGAGTGTATTTTTTATGATTTATAAATATTAATAGGAATTCAATAAACAATTGTGCAGCTCAGCACTGATCCCTGAAGTGTCAGGCAGACATCCTGTGAACTCTTAGATTCGACTATATCTTTGCTGCTTTTGTCAAAGTACTTATAGATTGCTCTTCTTTGTAATTAATCATCACAGTAGATTTAAAGCCCACCGCTGTCAGTCGATAATGCTGAAGCATAATTAAAATTAAATCCCTATTATGTGATGCTTCTGTATATTTGCTAAGCTCCTTCTGGAAAAACTGTTTGGTCCACGAGTGGTTATTAGCTACTGTTGTAAATGACAAACAAGTTCGATGAAGTTCAGTGTATTATATTGGAGTACATAGCTGTTAATTAAAAATGGTGTATGCACATTTTATCCTAAATAGATGTGCCTGCTTGTGCTTTCACGGCTTGTGCACCTTTCTCAAAGAGTCAAGGCTGCAAACCCCTGATGGAAGCATCTGTGTATTACCCAGCAAGGCTGCGGTTCAGCTATTCACACCCTAACTGTGTGGCGGTTTTCTGGCCTGTTCTGATGAATGATTTCAATTATGCATTCAGATGGTGCTGAAGAGCAATTTGGATGTTTAACGAAAAAGCAATACAAGAGCACTAATAGTTTCGGTGCTGCAATTAGGTGGTCATGTGAACCTAAGTATAACACAATATATTTTTAAGTTGTGCGGCAAAGTATGGGATGCCATGCAAAACTATTTACTGAAGGAATGTTTTGGAATATGGACATGGAATATGGAATATGCACTGAAGTATGCATTTGTGAAAATATCAATTACTGCAGAAAATAATTCAGGCTTCTATAACGAACGATAACAAGAGGTCAATAAATGTTTGATAAACTGTTTATGCGCCAAAAGTGGAAATAAACAGCATGACTCATTTGAACCGTGCCACACGTAGGCCTATCATTTATCCTCTTGGCTCAACGTTTAAAGCAGCGCAAGCTTACAAGAGCAGATGCGTTTACCTGCTGATGAGTCTTAGTCGCGAGATCCAAATATGAAGCACTTGAATTCAGCGAAAAACACAAATGACTGGCAACGATACAGTCAAAAGGCTTTTCAGTCTACAAATTGCCATCATTTACCATGGATTTACTGTAGTAACACTAACTGCACCATGGTATTGTTGCAGAAATGTGGGATATTCGTATGAAATTGTATTATATTATTAATTGGGGCTGGGCAAAAAAAATCAATTTTTCGATTAATAGTTTTTTTGAAATGACGTTGATTCGATATCGATTCTCATAAGCTGCGAATCGATCTTTTCTGGTATTTATTTCAGCAAATATTTAAGATCTGATTAATGTGAATCTTATCATTAGTCTTCTCCATTAGATGTCACCCTCTTATTTACCTTGCACGACGTTACAACATAAAGCCTGTCATTCATTCAGTGCTTATCACTGTTGACAAGACCCAAGAACAAAGCAATATGCGTGCTCAGGTGAAATCCAATAGTAATATTACAAATCTGTGGAAGCATTTGACATCACACGTAAAGGCACCATGATTTCCGCAATGAATGAATGAATAGCACGTTTTGTTTACTACACACTTACTAAAGCGTGGACAACACTCGTGGTGATTTCAGCCTCTGCAGTCTCACTATATGATGATATGAACACACGAATATCATCTCCAGCTGCTCTGAGAGTCACTTCATTAGCATTTTACCGTTTAATTTGAGAAAACTACCGTCATATCAGTGATATGACATGATATCACATACACAGCAGCTGCAAGTTCTTCACAGAAACCCGTCAAAATAAAAGTTTGGTTTAATGTGAAGAAACTGTCAGAAATATATATTATTATTTAGCAGTCTTAAGACTCAATGTAATAACAATGCTACTACTACTACTACTACTACTACTTCTTTTTAATTTTAACAGTAATAATTTGTTGTTGCAGCACTATGTTTGCCAAAAAAATAAAAAGGTTTAATTTTCAGTTGATTAGGATAAATTAAATTAATATTTTATGCCTTCATCTTATTACCAGAAAAATTAAGAAAAACATTTTATAGGGTGTTATTATTGTTTAAAAAAGGACCCTATACAAAAAAAAAAAAAAAGAATAGGTTTAAAATTCAGGCCTGTGGCTCTTAATTTCTTTTTATTAATTCACCATTTGTAAACTGATGTTTACTGTTATTTTTTTTTTAGAAATATCAATAGCATTTGTATTAAAACTATATTCACTGAATGTAATCAAAAAATCGAGAATCGAATCAAGAATCGAATCGAATCGAAAGCTTGCAAATTGAAATCTAATCGAATCGGGACATCTGAATCGATACCCAGCCCTATTATTAATGTAGACATGAGTTAAATGTATTAAAGGAGTAATGGAATAAAATTGGTGTTTTTTGAGATTAAGCTATAGCGTTTGTGCATTTATACTAAATGTATTTAGACTACTGTTTTTCTTACAAATACCTAGAAACCACATAGTTAAATTTTATGTGAAATCAGACATTTGAGCACCCCTATATAGATAAAAAAAATTTTATGTGCTAACAGGCTAACATTTTATTCGACTTGGCTAACATTTTATTACATTGGCTAACATTTTATTCGACTCCCAGTCTCACAGTCGAATATTCACGGGGTGTTATGATCATGCCATTTTAGTAAAGTGGCATGATCATAACACCCCGCGAATATTCGACTGTGAGTCTGGGAGTCGAATCAGGCTCCTCCTATCGAAGCATCGAATCGTCGACTATTCGGGGTCACCCCTACTACTGCAGTAGGCTATTTCCTCTCTCAGTCAGTAGAAAATGTGGTTAACACCCCGTCATGCATGGAAAAAAAAATACCATTATTTACCGTGAAACTGGTATAATTTTGAAAAATACCATGATATAAATTTTTGGCCATACTGCCCAGCACTAGATGTTACTATTTTTGATAATAAACAAAAATTTACATCTGCATCCTATCTCAAGCTACTCCAACTGTCAACTCAAGCTACTGTCAAATGTGCATTTTTAAGAAACATTTTTTTTTTTATTATTAATATTGCAGCCTGCAATGCAAACTGTGCTGAAGATATGATTTGAAACAATATCACTTAGAACATGCATAAACTAAGAAATTAATTTTCTATTACAATATTCATTTTGTTAATGAAGAATGTCTGGAAAAGTGTAAAGAATTTAAAAATGTGAAGTGTTTGTCATGTTCTGACCATAACGAGTAGTTTAAAACCACAATTAATGGTCTGGTTTCTACAACTTTCTACAACTTACAACTGTCTTGTACCCCTTCAGTTTGAAAACTCCTGCTTTTAAACAACTGTACAGCTCAGATAACATACTTTCCTTTTACAGATAATAATAATAATAATAATAATAATAATTATTATTATTATTATTATTAATAATAATAAATGTAAGTGCTTTTAAAAAAAAGTAAACTTCATTTTTCATCCTGTTAACCCGCACCAGTGCGCTCTCGCACCGAACGCGCTTTGTTTGCACATATCATTGTTTTGGAATAAAATAAAATGAAGCGGGACAAAGTTAATCTTGACAAACTATTTATCATTCTGAAGGTCTAAGCCTCAAGCATCGATGATAGATCGCTGTTTTTCGATTGAAAGCTTATAAGGAATGTATTTGCTACATTTGTGTAAGCAGTACACATCAAAACATGCAGAATAAAAAAGCAGTACGTACCATTATCATTGTAATAACGAGTCACAAACGCGTCCACTGCTGAAATCCCGGTTTAGTTAGAGAGGTAAGGGTCCACAGAACAACATCTCTTCCAGCACTTTTAGTCCAACGAAACAATAACGTTGTAATTTGGATGGATATTCCTTTGTTTACGTTTCTTTTCTTCGGGAGAGTTATTGTTTGTGTCCGTTATGGAATAAATTACGCTCAAAAACAGCGTCTTGGTGGTAAAAAAACAACACGGTTTTGTAGCATACAGTTTTACAAACAGAATGAAACCATCCAAAAAAAAAAAAAGTCACAGATCCGCGGAATATAGTTTATTTGAATTTGGCGCTCTCTCGTGACAGCGCGTGACGCACGCTGTGACGCTCCTGTCATCTGATGGGGGCGCAACTTAGCGATCGCCTTTTTGCACAAATAACTCTTTTTCTTTCTTTTTTTCAACATTTACCATATGTGTGTGTGTGTGTGTCTTGTGTAGAACGTGACTGTATATGCATGATTTACATCTCTATAAACGCACATCAGTGTGTAATTACCGACTTTATGACGGCTGTCAATGACCGGCTATTATTGATGATGTGTGTTATTATCATCTCTATCGACGGACATCAGCGTGTGATTACTGACTGCAATCAGTGTGAATGTCTGGCAATATCAGTTTATCTCTGGCAGTCAGAGTATTGAGTATGTAGGCTACTAGACACAAAGCAAATTCTTTTTTCTTTTTCCTTTTTTTTTTCTTTTTTATTACTCAAATTATTCTTATTGTATTTTTTAGTGCTCAAATAAATCACTTATATGATGTCTAAAATTCTGTCTATTATTTTATAATTGAAAAACTATGTATAATGACTAAAATAGTTTGTGGAATTCTTCAGTACATTTGGTGGTAATTTTCATCAAACAGAGGGGGGTGGGGGGACTAGAAATATTCTCAGAAAAATGACTGCAGGAATCTCATTTTTCACGGTATCGTCTTCAAATTTGAACTATAAACTCATTAGACATGTGACTTTCAACCCATTACTTTTCTGGATTGCTCCAGGACTTATTTTATGTATTTGTTTATGAAATAAAAAAACATTCAGTGTCGTAAAACATTTTCAAGACACTTCAGTGTCTATAACTTTTTATTTTTTTGAGCATTATCAACTCTGGATGGTGGATAGTAAAGCCTAAAGTGTCTTCTTTCCAAAGATACCTAAATTGTGTGTGTAGCACATTATTGTCAGGAAATGTTACCATTTTAATTTAGGTAGGTCATTTTCAGCTGTGAGGCCCAAAATGGGGGGTGCAGGTTAACAGGTTCCTTCCAGACAACGTAATCCACTGTAAAAGCCTTACTGTAAATGCTCTATACTTAACAAAAACAAATAGCAGAAGCAAAATGATTTTCTGTGGTAATTGACATTACACAACTAATGCTGCCAAGTGAGCTTCACTTCAGTTGAACCCAGAACATTTGTTTAATACCAAAGCAATACAGAAATAAATTGACAGCCTCATTTCTTATCATTCACGTACTTTTATCTGACAGTTTTGTGTGTGAGCGTGCTTTTTGCCTATATGCAGATGTATTCCAAATACATTTCACTTTTATTTTATCCCAGTTTCTCATCCAGTGTCTGTCTGTTGGAGATACCTGTTAGCCTCAAGCCTAAATCCTCTCTCCTGTCCATCATTCTCTCACCTTCATTCTCGCTTTCTGCATTTCCATTGTCTCTCTTTCTCTCACGCTCTGACAGCGGCTATCAATGAGCAACCCCTGGTTAAACCCCAGCCTCCCTGATGAGGTGCACACTTGTTTGCTTATCCTTTGCTAAGCGGCTTGAGTTTTACGACACAACATGAATAGAACGATGGTTGCTGCATTGTTAATGAGGGAGTGAGCAGACAGTGTGTTTGGCCGCTGAGTTTTGGCATGTTCCTCATATTGTGTTACCCGGGGTATTGGGAGCTTACGCCAACAGAACGCATTATGCCTGGGTCATTAGCAGCGCTAGCCCTTGCTATGCAGGAGTGCAAGACAGGCCTCAACAACTCTAATGCCTCATCTCACTTGCCACCGCAGCATTTATTGAGAGCGAAACATCAATTATTGTGCATTATTAATATATTTCAAAGGCCTGAATGTCAGTGGTACCATGCTCCTAGTCAACCAGTGAAAGCTAGTGTTTACTCTTCTCTGCTGAGAGTTTGAGCATGTATGTTTGGACAAACTTGGGTATGTCTGAAAAGTGTTGGTGTGTTGGAAAAGTGTTGGAAACTGGGATATTGACCTTTTCTGACAAACAGATCAGCAAAGATCACATTTTGTGCTGAACTATTAGTTAATTTAATAGCTAGCTTAAGTGTTGCAGTGTGAGGGAGGTAAACAACAAACCCGATGACCCCTAAGTAGGGCTGACTGACAGCTAGAATTCGATTATAGTGATTTAGAAGTGAACTACGGTCCTCGATCATCTCTCCAAAGGGCAAACTTGTGATGAGATCATAGCACAACTGTTTTATTTAATGAGAAGATCTAGAGAATTCTGTCCTGATTGCGAATGGAAAGGAGACGTAGTGGGTGGAAGGATTAGACGCTTTTGTAAGTTAGTAAAATTCGCTTTCATGCTTCACTGTGCTGTGAAAATATAAACAGCCGCATCGAAAGAAAAACAGGTAATATCTGTCAAGGCTCTGCTTCTAAATGACTAAAGACATTAGTGCCTTGCTTTTATTATATATATCTGATAGTCTAGAGGGTCAGGGTTTTATTTATAAGGTGCAGAGAAAGATGCCAACCTGGATAGCGTTTACTTTCATGCAAAAAATCATAGTGTGCTCTTTGGCTGATGATTTACTTGATATTTCAAAAGAATGATAAAAAGCCTGGTGCAGTTATTGCATGCTCCAGTGGGACGAACTGCTAAAGGTACCCAGTCAAACCTTGACCTGGTAGTCTGTGCAATTCATTGAAGGAGAAATAAATGTGAACAATGAGAACATCTTGTCCTCTAAGGCCAGACTTGTTTGAGCCTGTCTAGGGTACTGTCTGCATTTAAAAATTTTATGTGACAAATCTTGTTGATACGGTGTTTGTATACAATGCTTTTCCTCACAGTATGTGTGATTTATTAAGCTTTAACTTAACATTTTAATTATAAATGAGAACAGGCTTGTATGTAGAAACAATCTGTCAGAACAAATGGTAATTGCAATTTTTAGCATCCTATTTCTCACAGGAGGCCACATGTTAGCAGAATCCAAAAACTAGTTGACCTAATCTTTATTTTCAGTTTCTTCATGATCATTAGCTCACAAAACGTAGCCGAGTCAGAAGTGTTGTTTGTGTTGTTTGGTGTTTGAGCTACACTAAACATACAAAAAACAAATAAATGAATAAAAAAATCACAATAAGAGTGTTTCAAATGCTATTAAGATATTTCTGAACAACATCGTTATTAGTCAAATGTTTTCACAAATATGCAGAAATATCTCTTAGAAATGATCTCAACTTCTGCTTTCCCTTTGTCCTTCAAAAAATGTAATTACCTTTTAATACTTTTATAAATAATGCATAGATTTGCCGTAGCAGTAGGATCAACTTTGTATAAAACGATTAGATTAAGAATTCCCATTTCTGGGCTTAAAGTATTGAAAGGGGATTATTGCAAGGTGTGTGCAATTATGTTAAGAATTTGTGCGGTTTTATCCATAGCCTTACTGTACTTACAGGCAAAGAAGTCCCAGTCTGAGAAGTTTTGTAGAAGTGTTAGAAGTCTGACCTTTTGAAGTACGCCATTGATTGCATTGATTTTAGAGAGTTGGCTCCACGTAAGTGGAGGGAGAACAGAAGCAAAAATCAAAGCGTTAACGCCTCTTAAGAGTGTGTCGACCACAAAGCACTGATATACAGAGATGTCACACTCTGACCATTTTGAAATCTGAAAGAAATCCTCCTGAAACCCTTGAGAAACAGTGAGACTAAACTCAAACTAATTGGCCCTTAAGTCTCCCGCTCTGACTTGCGCATTGATATGGCTATGGTACATCGGCCGTCAAACCGTGCCACATACCTTTCACACTGTGAAAACAAATGAGCTGGGGCCAATCTGACTGCGTTTGTTTGTAGCCTATTTTCGTGGTTTCTGGGGCTAATTTTGAGTTGATGTGCTCACAAAGACGCAGGGGACCAGAAAAACACGACATTTTTATGCAAGAGTAAGATGGCTGTGATAGGTAATTACTGAATTGCTTTAATAGAGAACGGTTGCTGGCAGGCAAGTATTGTACTTGGCAATTGTAAACACCTGTCAAAGTGGCTGTGAGGGAAGACCTAGGTGGCCCATGCCTCCAGAATTTAGACTTCATTAATTGAAACCTGGAGGTTGCTGCTTCACATGCTGAGATGGACACCTCCTGCAGGAATGAGACTTTTGAAGGCTCATTAGTCTGCTATACTGAAAATATCTTCAGAGAGTGCTCACCGGGAGCCTCAAACATCTTAACTACTGCCATACTTCAGTTTGTATAATTAGATACACATATGAGATGTGATGTCATTCCGCATGATCTGCTAGGGAAGGAGAATGAATAAGAAAGTAACCCAAATATAACCTAATCTCTTGCAGGAGATGAAAACACACCGGGTTGGTTCTCTGCAGAGGATGATGGGAAGACAAAAGCTCCGTTTTGGTGTCCACTGCTGGCCTGTCGCATGCCTGCCTTCACCTCCAAAGCCCAAGAACTGAAGGTGAGAGACTTCCAGTTTGAGGTCCAAAAGCTAATGAGAAACTTTCCTTGAGTAGAAAGAAATTTATAGTTCATGTCCCGAAGACAAAGTGCTTTTAGAAACTGTTGTATACCATGCAATCATTTTTTTTGAGCTAGGAAATTAAAGTCTCGCAGAAGCAACCTCCATGAGATGATCTTACAGGAACATTGCAAGGATTGTGGAATTACTAGGTGACATGGAAGCTTTCCAGTCACACTAGTAGGAGAGCAAGGTTGTGGATCAATAGGAGCTGTTAAGAGCGGCAAGCTTCTCATATATCAAATGGTGAACTCGGGTAAGAGACAGACTAAAATGGCTTCAGAGTCAGTCAAAAAGGAATGAAATCAATTTTACTGTCTGGAAGATGATAATTCGGGCTAGATTTTAAGACCTAACGAAGTTAGGTGACTTACCCCTGAATGGTGAATCTACTGTAGGTGCCAAATTACCACAGTCACCATGTGAGGGTGTTATAAAGTGATCATGCAATTACGTTAATGACTGTGGGACACTCGAGAATAAATCAATCAGGCTGCATTAAATTAAGCTCATTGCAACCCAATAGATGAGAAGTCAAGGCTGTTGGTGAAATGGCTTGATCATGCGTTTTCTGCAGCAGCTTGGAGCTCTGACAAACAGATCGACGGTATACTTTTTCCACATCATTGCTTTCCACAGCTGCTCAGGAGTTGTTGTATTTTTTTAATTGTGTTAAGCTTTCTCTTGGCTCAAACTCTAGGGTGCCATTGCTCTGTGAAAACCTGCTGCAGTGTTTCAGACACCTTTAACAAGAATTGCTATCTGGGTTGGGGCAAATTTCTTTGTGCTCTAAAATGCTGCATAGTTCCTGGAAAACCCAGAAATGTCTTTTTTTATTTTAAGTGTTCTTTCCAGGTATGGAAAATTCATAGAAATTCTTAAAAGTTCATTGACATTATTGATAATGGGAAGTAATTGGTCTGAAAGTGACAGCATCTATCTATCTATCTATCTATCTATCTATCAAAACATTTCTGATACTTGAAATACTTTTAAAGATTTTAAAGAGGCGGCCACCTACAACAACCACACAGACCTGCAAGAATACACTGAAACAGTGACTGCTTACATCAAAAAGTGCATTGATGATGTAACAGTCACCAAGACCATCACCACACGTGCAAACCAGAAGCCGTGGATGACAGCAGAGGTTCGTGGGCTGCTAAAGACCAGAGATGAAACATTCAGATCAGGAGACAAAGCAGCCCTCAAAACAGCAAGAGCCAATCTGTCCCG
>JAFVLL020001282.1:0-36475 GCA_021397915.2 Tor tambroides
GAACTCAAAATTGCAAGAAAAAAGTAGAATTGTGAGATAAAAAGTCGCAATGACCTTTTTCATTGTTTTATTCTGTGGTGGAAACAAGCTGTGGTGGAACCTTTGGATATTATTTTAATGCATTCTCGTATTGAAATTTCATTCTCAAAATGGCACTTTTTTTATCACTAAACATGAACTTTTTCCATTTCCCATCACAGTGCTGAACTACACTGAATCTCACAGAGTCTCCACATACCAGGACTCTCAAATGTTCGCTATCGTACCACAGTAGTATTGAAATGCGGGTATACCTGATGTGACAGTATTGTGACTGTTAAGGCTACACTACTGTCACATCACGATCACAGTTTGCCTGAAGCGTCTGACCAATAAGTGAATTAGTGCATACGGTCTCTGCTCAGAGCTCTTTTCCAGTAGCCATGAGACCATCGACACCGCTGTGCAGAGCTGTCATTTCGGCTGCCTCGTGTCTGCCTGGGTTTTTTCCTTCTCTCAGTAGAGCAAAAGCAATCAGAATGGTGCATCGATCTCCCTTGTTCAAGTTTGCTTGAGGGATTTTACAGAATCTACACTTGGGTGCTTCTCAGGCAGCTGAGAGCTGTCATATTCCGCTCTGGATATCAGCGGGAGGAAAGGAATAATTTACATGCCGGCGCTCAATGGGGACGGAAGGAAGACGGAGCATCTGCCGCTATCCGGCAATCGCTGTTTGACCTTATTAAACCAAAGCAAATGCCAGCGCAGCTATTGTGCTTCGCTTTTTCTTGTTCTCGGTCACACCATGTTGTCTTCACAAATAACCATAGTTAAACTAAAAATGGCATTTGTTCAAATACGTCCTGGCAAACAGGGATCAGTGCTTTGAGATTCAAGTAAACACCGTGTGTGTCCTGTAGAGATTAACGTGCGCTGGTTTACAGCGTAGCGATGTTGGGTTCAGGGTTCACATGAGTAGATGAACAGAAGCTTGAGGACTTAATAATCTTACCAAGATTTGGTGGAACACAAAAATGGAGAAATTAATCAAAAAATCATTTACTCATATTTATGTTGTTCCAATTTTGCATTCTGATCTTATAGTCTTTCTTCTGCTGAACACCAAAGCTGAATATTTGAAGATTTTTTTGAGCAGTACAGTGAAAGTGGACTGTGATTTGTTCTGCCAAGCCATGAAAAATGACAAAAGCACCATAAAAGTAATTCAGAAAGTGTTTTGAGTGACTTCAAATAACTTTTGTGGTGCTTTTATGATGTTTTTGAAGGGAGATTGGCAGTAAAAGTCACAAGTGAGAAACTGATTGTCAAAACTCATTGTGTTCTCATATATATGATATTTTTACCCTTTCCTTTATATACACTACCATTCAAATATTTGGACTTTTAACTTCAGTAACATTTATTCATCAAGGGCATCTTAAATTGACCAGAAGTGATATTTATAATGTTAGAAGAGATTTATATAAACCTGGAAAAAGAAATACCATGGTTTCCAAAAAATAAATAAATTAGGTAGCGCAACTGTTTTCAGTATTAATAATAATAATAAAAATGTTGTTTGAGCAGTAAATCAGCATATTAGCATGATTTCTGAAGGATCATGTGACACCGAAGACTGGAGTAATGATGCTGAATATTCTGCGTTTATCACTGGAATAAATTAGATTTTAAAATATATTTGAATAGAAAGTAGTTATTTTAAATCATAATAATATTTCACAATTTTGCTGTATTTTAATCAAATAAATGTGGTCTTGGTAAGCATAAGACACAGCAGCTTGGATATCCTGCATTGTTTCGCTCTCAACAGAAGAAAGAAAATCCTATTGATTTGTGACAATATAAGGTTCAGTAGATGAATTTTAATTTTTGAGTGAACTATTCCTTTAAAAGCAAAAAGATCTTGTGGTGTTTGTGTTGTGGGGTTCATCTTGTGAGAAACAGGCAGAGGTTAACCTAAAGACGTAGTGAAGCACGTCTTCTGTTCTGTCTGAGCTTCATATATGCTGCTGTGAAACACACTGATGTTTTTTACATGAGGGTCGTGGAGGTAGACGGGAAAGACGAGCTGGAATAAAACGTGTGGTCTGTATGCTACACATCATCAATGGGAAGGAATACTACAAAAATTCAAGAGCGCTTGAGCCACAGGAGATCGCGTTTGAGTGGACAGTGAAGCAGTCCAGAAGAAAAGAAATCAAGAGTCCATGAAAACAAAGCAGTGGGAAATCTCAGAGCTTTCTTTGTAATAGTACTTTATCACACATGCCGTGGAAACAGTGCATCTGATGCATCCAAAAGGTGCGTATAAAGCCAGGCTGTAACTGTGGAGTTTCATGACGTCTCAGAATGAAATGCAAGCCTGAAGATATGCAGCATATGTGGTCTAGTTTCCAGGATCGTGACCTCTGAGCCCAACCCTGCTTAGCCATAGGGATTCGATGTCACATCAATTACCAAACCCCCTCTTGAGAAACAGCACATGGAAATGTCACTTCTGGGACAATCAGTCTTCTTTTCCTGTGTTAGCCATTGACTGTCCATGCTGTTACCATGCTACTCACTCTTCTGCAGTATATATAGTATGTATTCTGTGCATAATATGGTCATTTTCTGTATGCATCTAATGCTGCATCTAAAATGAAATGAGCTTGACTTGACCTTCCATTCTTAAAAATAAAGGTTTCAAAGAGCAGGTTTTCATAGTGATGCCATAGAAGAACCATTTCCCCAAAGAACTTTTCAGTGATCAGTTCTTAAAAGAACCATTGCTTCTTAGTGTGAGGAACTTTTTAATAATCTAAAGAACATTTTGTGGAATGGAAACATTCCATAAATGTTAAAGGTTCATAATGGAACCATCAATTCCATTAAAAGAACCTTTCAGTGATCAGTTCTTAAAAGAAGCATTGATTCTTAGTGTGAAGAACTTTTTAAGAATCTAAAAAACCTTTTCCCACAATAAAGAAACTTTTGTGGAATGAAAAGTTGTAACCATTGATGCCAATAAAAACATTTATTTTTAAGAGTGGAGTGTTTTTTTAACCCTTCATTATTTAATTAGCTTGCCAAAATGACCCTACTTACTTTCTTAATACATGCACCTGGCCTTATTTTGAGCAATTACATATAATTCTAAAGAAATCCTTAGTCAAAATATTATAATTTGCTCAACCTCTGAAATGACTTTCCTTTTCTGCTGCAGTCATTAAGGATAGATAATTTAACCAATACCCTAGTAGCTATTTAATCATTGTTTCAGAAATCAGCATTTGGTCGGGGCTCCAGTCTGGTTATAAACAAGCCAATAAATTAGCGACTGATAAAGTCGAGTTCTTTTCTTCGGTTTTTCCTCACTGAATATCCTGTTTCACATATGTCATAGATGAAAAATGGGTTGCAAGCTGCAACTGATGTTAACTTTAAGATGTAAGTTTTTCAAAGAAATTGGATTAAAATGAAAAATATTCATTTTTACACTCATTTTTAAAAAAAGTTTGTAAAAATAGGGCACAAGTACTGTGTTAGTGTGAAGGAATTTTCCATATTTGATGGTGTTTTACATGTATTTTGAATTGCATATGTAGGGTTAAACTTACGAATAAAGCCCTGGCAGAAAATTACCAGTGCTACAGTATTTTTCAAGATTTTTTTCAAGATCAGTGTATTTTCAATATAATAACCGGATGCCTCTCGCTGAATTGAACATGCATTGTGAAATTATGAGACAAACATTGTCAAGTGGCAAAAAAGTAGCATGCAACTGCGTTTATGTACATTATGCTTTCAAGCAATGCATTTTATCAGTGCATGCATTCCCTTAGAATTGAAGGCATGACTTATGTATTGCTCTGTTGAACTACATGAACAGGTTTTGAAATATTTGTTGTTGCATAATGCATATTATTTTACATACTACTTTTAAGTAGTATTTAGTAAGCAGTAGATTCTGAAAGCTTCTTTGCTCTACATAGTGAGATAGCACATGAAGGCTTTATTATGTCTCTGTTTCAAACCCTAATGGTCTCCAGTGTTTCAGTGTCTTCAGATGTGACATTCTTTCTACTTGATACAGTCCACATTCGTAAGATCCCTCAGAGTAATTGGGATTTGGATCTAAAGGCGCATGAAGGCCGTCTGTGAATGCGTCGCTCTCTTTTTATGTCATAACAGACTCTCAGAGTCTCAGCAGTGCTTTGATTTGCTCTTGTGAGTGAATTGTGACTTTGTGTTGTAGGCCAATCCGACGGGGTAGTGGTGAAACTTGTGTTTTTGTCTGTTTTGTTGTCCGTCAGGCAGAAATCAGATCGCTAGGAAGAGTAGACCGAGACGATGGATGATTTAGGTGTCACTCATGACTGTAGCGCAAACAGTACAGTAATTTGGGATGAGTTTCTACACTGAAAAAACTTCCATTTTGTCAGACCAACTCTAGGATGACTGAACTGTTGAATACAGAAAAAGTTTACATTACATAAAAAATTTAAGTCAAATTCAAGGGAAAAAAGACCATTTACAGTAGTATGAGTTATATAAAATGTAAAAGTTTACATTTAAAAAATTAAGTAAAATTAAAGTTAACTTTTTTTTTTTTTTTTTACACCAATTAGCATGTATATATAAAATAAAGTATGTTAGTTAAGTAAATATTAAACAGCAATAACTATTTTGGTCAAAGCAGGGAGACTTATGATTGTGTAAATATTTATTATTCAGCCTTAATTGATATTTTACCCCTATGTTTTTTGATTAGTGATGTGTTTTTTGTTGTTGAAGCACATACAACCTATTTCTAAACTATTTTCTGCACTAAAAAAAAATGAAGTTTTAAATAAAACAAAGAATGTTGGAGTACATTTTACAAGAAAATACCAATAAAGTCTTGCTGCTTAAAAAATTTCATGTACAATTCAGTGTGTTACATGCTGTTTCTTTGTAATTGTTGTAAATTCCCTTTAATTAGCTATTTCTAAGTGGAAATTGTTTCTACAACATTTTTTTCACCCAGTGTGTTTGCTAAACAAACTGAAACACAAGTTAGACAAATGTGACCCTGGACCACAAAACCAGTCTTAAGTGACAATTTTTCGAAATTGAGATTTCTACATCATCTGAAAGCTGAATAAATAGTCTTTCCATTGATGTATGGTTTGTTAGGATAGGACAATATTTGGCTGAGATACAACTATTTGAAAATCTGGAGTCTGAGGGTGCTAAAAAATCAAAATATTGAGAAAATAGCCTTTAAAGTTGTCCAAATGAAGTTCTTAGCAATGTATATTACTAATCAAAAATGAAGTTTTGATATATTTACGGTAAGAAATGTACAAAATATCTTCATGGAACATGATCTTTACTTAATATCCTAATGATTTTTGGCATAAAAGAAAAATCAATCATTTTGACCCATACAATGTAATTTTGGCTATTGCTACAAATATACCCCAGCGACTTAAGACTGGCTTTGTGCTCCAGGGTCACAAATAAAGAAAATTCCAGATAATTATGATGTAATATTATAATCAATATAATGTAAAATGCAATCTTATTGAACTTCCATCCACAAGTAATAAATAAATAAAAATGCTTGAGTTTGTAGAATTTATATTTGCTGAAAGTACAGACCAACTTTAGCCGTTCAGTTGATGCAACATTTTTTGTACATAAATTGAGTCCTGAAGCTGTTTTTTTTTCTTAACTTGTGATTTTTGACAGTGTCCTTGGCCTGTTAAATATATAATGAAGTGTTTCGTTCTATTGAGTCACTTATTTAGTGAGAGCACTTAAAACAACTGTGAAAAAAGTATGCATACTTGAAGAATAAACTTTGATATTTTTTTCTTGCGTTCTTTCAATTTTACCTTTAGCAAAACAGCTCCCACTTTCGTCAAGCAATGTGCCTGCTAGTTATACATATTTAAAGAACTGACATTATTACCCAGTGCTAACAGTAAAGCAGAGCTCATAATGAATCACGACCCATCGCTCTGCGGTTTTGTGTATTATAAGTCACTTAGCGAATGCATCTGCTAAATGATATGTAACATCATTTCCCACTTTCCTATTCTCTTCATTAATCAGTCTCATCAGAGCTCATACTGCAAGCCTGACGGAATATTGCGTGCTTTAAAAATGTCAATATTTGAATTGCATAGTGAGACTAACAGAGCATTAAAATCTACACCCCAAAAATCAGCATACGGTAGAGAGCGTTGTAGATGGAGGAGGAAGAACTTAGTTTCAATGCTAATCGACTGACATATTCTTTCCTTTCTGTCACGGCACATTCACAACCACTGCAGTCTTATTATATGCACTGAAAAGGAAATATTCTCACTTTATATTCAATTATATTCAGTTGTGCACCAGCAGGGGTTATGCACGGTTATTCTGTCATAATGGAGATGAATTTTTCATATCTTGTAAGAGAAGTCATTCAGTTTTGTGAGTGAAATCATTTGGATGTGATTTTGTTGCATGTTTTCTGGTCTTAGATTCAATTGGACTAGATTGAGATGCATGTTAATGTTTTCAGCTGGACTAGAATTGCAACTAACTGCATTTCTTGTATTTTCTAGTGGATTTAAATGGATTAGTCTTATTAGTGATTTGTTTTTGTGTTTAAAGCAATAGTTCAGTTGGTTTACTCATCATTGTCATTCAAAAGGAGACATTTTGAAGAACACTGCTCATTATCTTTCAAAGAATCTGCACCATAAAATGATGGGACAGCTTTGTATGAGGAACAAAACCCAATTTTAAGTCACTATTCACCTATAAACTTTCTCTTCAGTGAAGCGTTCTTTGAATTGACCTTGAGAACCAGATCAGTCCGATTCATATTGTTTTTGTGAACTGATTCAAATGGTTGATTGAGAAGTTACGGTTCAAGTGCTAGAGTCAATGTCAAGACTGTTTTTTGGTCTTGTACTGTTGCTAAACTGCTGTATGGCTTCAGAAATGTCATTTGGACCAATTTCTTGATACTTTTTCTGCCTTTTTTGAAGCTTGAGCACCCCATTTGTCATTAAAGTAACTGCATTGAAGAAAATGACCAGAATTTTCATTTTTACGTGAACTATACCTTTAAAAGATGAATGCTGATTATTTCTGTGTTGCAAAAGCTGTAGTTGGACACTTATGAAAGGCATTCAATTTTGTGAAGAGATGGATGTCTCACCAGATCCCTCCTGATTGGGATGTTCATGATCTCTGTTTACTGCATTTCTTGTGTTGTGGTTTTGAATGGTTTCATCTTAACTAGCACCTCTTTGGTGGAAGTAACAAGCTGATTTTTTGTGCTTATAAAGCTATGAAGGTTCATACCTTCTTGTTCAAAAGGAGACATTTTGAAGAACGCATTTTCGTTCCAAGCAAATGCATGGGGCCTGAAGCTTTCAGGTTTCAGAAATGATGCTAAGGCACTATAAAATATCCTAAAAGTCTTCATAAGCCAAGCAATAGCTTTGTGTGTGTGGAACAAAACTCAATTTTAAGTCAGTATTAATCTATCCGGTGAATCAGTGAGTTGACCTTGAGAACCAGTTCTGTATGATTCATATTGTTTTTGTGAACTGATTCAAAAGATACAGTTCAAGAGCTAAAGTCAATGTCAAGACTCTTTTTCTCAGACTTGTACTCTTGCTAAACTGCTGTATAGCTTGAGAAAATGCTTTCAGAGCTTTTTTATGAAGGCTGTTTTGTCCTTTTTGAAGCGTGAACTCTTCAGTCCTCATTAAATGTGATTGCACGGGGAAAAAATGACCAGAATTTTTTGTGAACGATGTCTTTAAATGAAATGGTTTTTACTGTCAAATGTTGAATATTTGTGTGCTTGAAAATCTCTAGTTGGACACTTACATTGTCTTTTTGTCCGTTTGTTTCTGCAGGCAAGTCTAAGCCTGCTTTAATCGTTGCAATCTTGATTAGGATTCGCACAGGGAAATGAGATTTTTCTGTCAGAGCGGCACATCTTCACAGGTTTGCTTTCGTACAGCGAGTCAGAAAGAGTCTGTCGAACTCCTCAGACAAAACAAATCCCTCAGACTCACTGATAAGTGAACACAACACTTGAGAGAAAAGGACGGTGTCTGGAACAAAGCGAATGGGACAATAGGATTTATTACTGGGATTTAGAGTAGACATCTGACCTTGAGGCCGTTATGACCGGGAATCCACTGTCGGTCACTTCTCTCGCTTCAGATTCCAGTGTAACTCCCTAAAAACCTGAAGACAATTGATCCGTGCTATAGACGAATCCTCTGGTGGGTGTATCAGTTACCGGCCCGACTCAGTAGGCATGACCTCAGCATTACCTCCATGCTTTTCCCTTCAAAACAAGACTAAGTATCAATGTTCAGTTGAGTCGTTAAGGCAGCATGTTAGGAGAGAAGTTACTGTACTAAATCACCAAAATCCTGTTCTCAAAATCCAATTAGACATGGTCCACCAAGCCCGAGTGTAGAGCTATATGTCCTTTTCTGTTGTCTAAGGCTCATTTCTAGCAGATGCCCCACTTCAAAGTCTTCTGCGGCACCATTTCCAATGCGCCTCTGGGCTGCAAAACACAAACTTGTCACGATGGAGTGTTGAAAGAAGCACTAACAGTATATTTAGGACAAAGGGAATGGCACTCTAAACTCATGCTGATGCAAAGATTTAAGGCTCTTTCACAGCTCCGGATCAAGTGTGTTTGATGTCAAAGTTTGGTTCGTTTTGTTAGTATACCAGCTGATTTTTTTCACAAACGGGGCAGTTCTTAGACAGTTTACGTTATATCTCACAATTCCAAGTTTATTTTCCATAATTAGGACTTTGTCTCATTATTCTGATTTTATCTCATAATTGTATCTCATAATTCTGAATTTATTTCTCATAATTATGACTGTATATCTCATTCCAACTTTATTTCTCATAATTGACTTCATATCCCATATTATATATATTATAATATTTATAATTATAATTTATTCTCTTTAAATCTCATAATTCCCAATTTATTTCTTAACATTTTGACTTTACATATCATAATTCTGCATTTATATCTCATATCTCATAACTCCAACTTTAATTTTATTATTACCTTTATGTCTCATAATTCCACATTAATGTCTTATACTAAAGACTTTATATCTCATAATTTCAACCTTATTTCTCAAAATGATCTCATAATTCTAAACTTCTTACAATTATGTCTTTATATCTTATAAACAAAAATTAGTTCTCATATCTGACTTGTATCTCAAAATATCTTACAATTCTGATGTTATTTTTCCTAATTGACTTAAAAATAACTGACTGTATCTCATAATTCCAACTTTTTTCATAATTTACTTTATCTCATAATATCTCACAGTGTGATTATTTTATTTCGACTTCATTTCATCAGTATCTCACGGTTACAGCTGTTTTATTTTCTACTTTCAGGCATAAATGGACTTCCATTCAATCTCAAGTCTATGTCTGGTTCAGTCCAAACAATTGAGGTCTTTACTCAACCCGTTTTGGTCCTGCGTTAGTGCACAGAAATGTTCTGCATCAAAATGATTGTCGTGTTCTTCATGCATTTTACATTCCTCAGCACCGGGCAGCGTATGGCAGTGAATATGTGGTGTGAAACGCATGGCGTCAGGCACGCGCGTGTGGGTGGATGCGGGTTGTGTTCGAACACCTTTGTGATGCGCGTGTGGGTGGAGATGTTGAATAAACACGTTCCCGAAGCTTCTGTGCTGCTTTCATGAGCGAGAAACGCTCCCACATTTGATGTTTGGAGGAACTGACGACCAAATCACCTCATGCGGAGAGCGGAGGAGGTCAGCGCCATGGGGAAACAATACTACACATGAGATATTAAGCATTAAATTTGGGTATTTTAAAACACAGCCATTCTGGCGCTTGAGTTTTATTGAGCGTTATTGGTTTTGCCCAATATCTGCCCCTTCAGGAAGGGTGGGAAACCTCTCAGGGGACAAATTCAGGCGAGGTTTCACCACTGCAGTGGTCCTTAATTTCTGAGAGTGTTAAATTTCTCAACACGAGGAAGTACGGTGCACTTTTGTCGCTTAATGGATGGTGTAATAAGCCACAGTAATAAGGATTGTGCTGCTGAGTTCTTTGCCATTACCGCCCTGAAACATGCTTTGTCACACAGGCACTTATGTGGAATGAATCAAATCTCCATTAAGCATATGTATCATGACTCAAGCCCAAATGAATGTTTATGATTTTCCTGTTTGCATTTCGCTTAAAAGGCTCAATATGCATCCCAACCAGTGACTGACAATAAATCCACTTCATTGACAGTTTTAGTGGCTCTTTCTGTCCTGGTTTTTGAGTTTTGTCTGTTTCATAATATTAGTGTTACTGTTTTGAGTACTTGAGTCTTTAATTTACTGGATTGTTCAAAAAGTAAATTAAAAAATGGCTTTGAAACAGTTTTCACTTAGAAATTGCAAGTAAATTCCACAAGCAATAAGTTATATTTATGACGTTATCTCATATTTCCAACCTTATTTCTCATAATTATTTCTTTCTCATGATTCCGAATTTACGTTCTTATAATTGTGATATTATATTATAATTCTGACTTTTTTCAAAATTATTATAATTGACTTTGAAACAATCTTCACTCAGAAATTGCTAGTAAATTTCACAAATGATTGCAAAGAAATGGCAAGTAACACACTGAATTAAATGTGAAATTTTGAAGTAGGACGAAATGGTTTCTCATAATTATGACATCTGATAATGCCAACCGTTTTCTCATAGTTATGCATTTGCATCTAATAATTCCAAATTTATTTTCTCATAATTCTGTTGTTATATATCAGAATTCTGACTTTATATCTCATAATTCAGAATTTATTTATCATAATTATGACTATATCTCATAATTCCAACCTTATTTATAATAATGAAATTTTTATCTCATAATTCTGAATTTATTTCTCATAATTATTTGATATCTCATAATTACGACTTGATCTCATAATTGACTTTAAATCTCAAAGTTCAATTTGTTTCTTGTAATTCTGACTTCATCTCATAATTCAAGCATTTTTAGAAAGACTGATAGTATCTATTATCTGTAATTACATATAATCATTCTGGGGGTTAAAAATCTGGCAAAAACACTATATTTCAAAAGGTAAATTGGTTTGAAATTGATATAAAAAGTTATGTTGTATAGAATGAATGTGTTATAGTGTGCCAGACAGTAAATAGTTGCCTTCGGTCAGTCACAAAACCAAACGGCCATCAAACAGAAAGTTAATTACCCAACATGAATCGCTTCACTACGGAAAATGTTCAGTTTCCCAGCAATGGAAATAAATGACAGCATTAGCCAGCCCATGTGTGTGTTTGAGGGGCGACATGCGAGGCTGGATACAATTAGATAATTCATGATTCATAAAGCAGTGAAAATCCAATCATTAAAGATTAGCAGAGACGCTGGAGCTCGTCGTGTCCCTGATATAGGAGGGATCATTTTATTATCAGACGAGCTGCTTAAATCACTTCAAACTGCTGCTTTAAACAATTAGAGAAGTCGCTGTGCACTTCGAGTATTATTGCAATGAATTGTTTGGGAGGTTTTGAGTGAGTGCATGACGGCTTCACAGTTATTCCTTCTGTTCTTTCAGAACTAAAAATAAACTGGGCATATCTGAATGCAATCGCTCATGCATATTAATTGTGTAGTGACTAATTTCTCGAGCTTGACACTTAGGGCACATGCATTAGTCACCGGTAGGCGGAGCTGCTTATCTCAGTGCTCGAGCCCCAAATCTTCCAGCTCCCTCCCTGCAACATGCTGCAATGCTGATGTCTGCTCATGCAATCAATTTATGAGCTTTAGTAAAGCCAGTGTTTCTCTTCCTCGCTGTTTAGCTGAATATGTGTCCCTGTGCAACACAAAGACTGCTGTATCTGCTATTGAACGCCGAATAAATGGAAAGGCACAAAATTCACAAGGAATTTGGTGTGTTGAAAAGCCACCAAGCTCTGGAATGCTAATTCACTGGCCTTTTGATGTTCTCCCATTTATGGCGCATAAAAGCCTCATTCTGTGTTTGGAAAGAGATTTGGAGAGACATCAGTGAGTTAGAAAGACATGCTCTGTGCCCCGTGTTGTCGCTACATTGGTTCGGTAGCGTGACAGTAGCTTAGCTGTTTTCAGAACACTGTAGCTTTTCTTGTAGCAAGCTACTTTTTTCCAACAGGCAGTGTTGTAGCGTGACGAAAGGGTTCGTTGCTGTTTTGATCATGTTGCGGTGTAAGGTATATAAATATAAATCAATAGGTGTGTATTTTACAACTATTGCCATGTTAGAAACACTACAGTTCAAAAGGTCGCGGTTGTAATTTTTATTTATTTATTTATTTTTTTTTATGTTTTTGATAAGTCTTTTATGCTCACCAAAGGTGCATTTGTTTGATCAAAGATATAAACTCAGAATTCTGACTTTTATCTTGTAATTCCAAGTTTACATTTCACAATTCTGAATGTACATCTCCAAATATTCAGACTTTTTTTCTCCGAATTCTGAATTCAATAAAGATAACTGCAACTTATCTTGCAATTCTAACATTTTTCTTGCAATTGCAAGCTTATACCGTATCTCACAATTCTGACTTTTCTTCACAGAATTGTGAATTTATATCACACAGTTGAGCATTATCAATTCACAATTATGAATGAATGAATGAATGATACATTTATATAGCGCTTTATTACTGTATTGTGTATATGCGACGGCAGCCACAGGACAACAGTGCCAGTGCGCTCACCACACACCAGCTACAGGTGGAGAGGAGAGAGAGTCATAGAGCCAATCGAGTGGATGGAGATTATTAGGAGGCCATGATAGACAAGGGCCAGTTGAGGGAATTTGGCCAGGACACCGCGGTTACACCCCTACTCTTTACGAGAAGTGCCATGGGATTTTTAGTGACCACAGAGAGTCAGGACCTCGGTTTAACGTCTCATCCGAAAGACGGTGCTTTATACAGTATAGTGTCCCCGTCACTATACTGGGGCGTTAGGACCCACACAGACCACAGAGTGAGCACCCCCTGCTGGCCTCACTAACACCTCTTCCAACAGCTGCCTAGTTTTTCCCAGGAGGGCTCCCATCCAGGTACTGACCAGGCTCAACCCTGCTTAGCTTCAGTGGGCAACCAGTCTTGGGCTGCAGGGTGATATGGCTGTGGCTCATTGTGAGTTAACATCAGTTCAGTTTTCATATCTCGTAATTCTGATGTTTTTCTCAGAATTGCAAGAAACAAAGTCTGAATTGCCATATATAATCTAGGAAATGGGCTTACAAAAAATAAAATAAAATAAATAATAATAATAATAATAATAATAAATTAAAAAAACATTTTTCCAATGTAAAATGAGTGTTTTCTATGTGAATATATTTTAAAATGTAATTTATTCCTGTGATGAAAAGCTGAATTTTCAGCATCATTATTCCAGTCTTCAGTGTCACATGAGCCTTCAGAAATCATTCTAATAATGTCTTTACTCTCACTTTTAAACAATTTAATGCATCTTTGCTAAATTTCTTTCAAAAAGCCTAGATTCAAAGCTACTTTTTTTTTCATAGCGTCACAGTCTGGCTTTAATGTAGCATAAATATTAACGAATACCATTTGTGGCTAAAAAAGTCACAGAAACGGCTCTTCTACATGTTTGGAAATGGCAGCTAATGAGCTAAATGACTGTTTCCTCCATAGTGCAGCCCCAAGCAAATATCGCACTCCATAAACTCACAATCATCATGGATCGGAGGGCATGAACGCAACAGATTGGTGATTACCATTGTGAGAGGCATTAATTAAGGCTAATTAGTATTTGTCATTGTGACAGAACGTATAAGAAGCCGTATTCGTTTGGCATACAGCGACACGGCTCGCTGAGGAAAACGCCGGCGCTCATTAAATGGACTGTAACAGGAGGAAGTCCATCATTCACCCCCGTTCGGGACGTTAATGGTATAATCGAGCTCTAGAAGGGATGGAGGCTTAGATATTAAAGCTCACATTAAATATGAAATATGACTCTGTCCACCTCAATATGGCCTGTCAAGGCCTGATTTTTGTAAGTCTGCCGTGTTACGTTTGAATAAATGATGTCAAGCACCTGGAGACAAGATTTGAATGATGGAGCTTGATGGAAAGTACTTCTTTTATGTCCACAACAGCAATCAGTTGTAAATGTTAATTCAAGTCATTCTGATAGACTAACTAAAAGACCTTCAGATAGGAAGCAGAAATACCATTGCTTGTGTATTTTTGTTTGTATTTTCTTGTGTATTTGACTACATGAAATCCAGTATTGGATTTCCACATCTGTGCTTGTCTTCTGGTTGTTTTACTTTTCAAATATATTTGATGTATTGGTTTACCCCTTGTCCCAGATGAAAATATACTGTACCATTCAAAAGTTTTGGATTGGGAAAAAAGTCTCTTCTGTTCACCAAGGCTGCGTTTATTTGATTAAAAAGACAGTAAAAACTGTAACATTGTGAAATATTATTACAATTTAAAATAACTGTTTTCTAGCTAAATATGTTGTAAAATGAAATTTATTCCTGTGATGCAAAGCAGCCATTACTTTGCTGTCACTTTGAAATAAAAACTATCTAAATAAGATTGTTAAAATATATTATGAAAATGATTTTAACATTATAAAATTAATAAAATTGTAATTTATAATGTTGAAAATTTTAATGTATAATAACATAAATAATGATAACATTTAAATATGCTTATTTGCATGTATTATGTTGAAAACAGTTCTTAATATTTTAGTTGAAACAGTGATACTATATTCAGAACACTTAATTAGAACAAAATTTACAGAAATAGACATCTTTTTTAACATTAAAAATGTCTTTAATGTCACTTTTGATCAGTTGCATGCATCCTTGCAGAATAATTTCTTTTTTTTGTTTTTAAATAAAATAAAATAAAAGCTTATTTTATTTTATTTTTTTCCTAAAAGTTAATTTACTTGGTAAATTATAGTAAGAAAGTTCTCTTGCTATCATCTGTCTTCATTCTGGCAACCAATGTAGCTATGCATGTTTTTGACTATACCATCTGAATAAACAGACTGCATCACTTGCAAATGGCTGGATTTGGAAAAGAAATGGGATTCTGTGCACAGAATGAACAAAGCCTAATTCTCAGTCTCTGTCTCTGTCTAGGTGGCGTGTGTATCGCACAGTCTCTGAAGATCCCTCGGGAGCCGAGGCCTGGGGAATTCGACAAGATCATCCGCCGCCTCCTGGAGACCCCCAACGCCCGGGCCATCATCATGTTCGCAAACGAGGACGATATCAGGTGTCGCCTTTCTGTTCTTGAAAGACATTCCCTGTCTAACCATTAACTGCTCTCTTAAAGATCTCCAGCTGAGAGAAACCGTTTATCACTGCCTTGAGGAAGAAAGGAAAGAGGAAGTAGAAAGGAAGCTGGCTGTGTTCAGAATATAATACTTGCATAATGAATACTGTGTAGTATATACTGTATACTGCCTACTGTTCTTTAAAGATATATCAACTGAAGCAGCTGAATCATATAAATATTAATTTTGTGTGTGTGTGTTAGGGTTAGTTTTTTATCTTAATTTTTTGTAGTGGGATCAAATAATGAGCAAAGTAAAACATTTGTCAACTATCAGGTGTTATTTTAGGATTACTGAGATACTATTGTTGTTACATATTATTGCTATTTAGGGGTTTTATTTGTATGTTCTGTTTTCATTACATTTTTCAGTTATAGTAATTTTGTGATATGTTGTTTATATATATATATATATATATATATATATATATATATATACACAGTATGTTTTATTTTAATTTTTTAAATACATTTTTAATTTCAGTTATTTTTGTGCTTTTTAATAGTTATTGTTTTTTAAATGTCTATATAGTTTATTATTATTTTAGTTTATTATTATTTTCTGTTTTAGTTACTTTAGTACATTTTTTTGATAACAAATAACAAAAATAAATAAATGAAAACTGAATTGTCCTTTTTTTGCAATGAAACAAATCAATAAAAAAAATATTACTTTGATATGCTTGCTCAAAAAAATGGGAAAAAAGGCAACTCAAATTAGTGTTACTTTAGTATCACTGAAATATTATGTTTTATATATATATATATATATATATATATATTGAATTAATTGTTACTTTTGTATTTTCTGTTGTCGTGTTTTGTGTTGTCATTTTATTTTTTAATACATCTATGTAGTTTTTATTAATTTTTATGTCAGTTTTACTTATTTTTTTCTATACGAAATGAAAATTAGTAATATTGCTTTATCAACTAGCAGAAATAAAATAAGTTTATATATATATATATATATATATATAGTGTATACACACACACACACAGACATTTTATTTCAGGTAGCAAAAATTTATTTTTATGTTTTTTATTTGTTTTGTTTTTTTTGTTGTATAGCACTGACTCGAATGCATTGCACTGCAGAATGCAGAAAGTTTACTTTCAAAAAAAGCTGAAATATTAATGCTATTCTGAACACAGCCAGTGATATAGAACGAGGAAAAGGGGAGGAACAGCTACATCAGACTCATTAGCGCATTTTTCCTAAAGTACCGTCCCTCCCAGCAGCCTTTGCTCAGCTCCTGCCTTTATCTCTGTTGCCACCTGTACATCGTCCAACTTTACTGCACCTTCATAGAGATGGAAAGCAATTAAAAATGCTGGTGAGGATGTAAAGCGAGGCTCTCTGAGCTTGGAGGGAGGGATGCTCTAATTTCCTCCGCGTCTTCAGATTGGGCTGGTCTTTCCTGAGTGAGTCCCCGAGGTGCTGCTCTGTGCACTGAGATTTGGCTCCAAACGGACTCAAATGTTGGCTTTCCTGCCATCTATGCATATGTTTGTTGATATAACAGCTGCTGAGCAGTACAATATTTATTTATAGGCCCTGGAGGCAAATGCTAAACTGACCTCTCTCTCTCTCTCTCTCAAGTTATGCAGACCATCATAGTTAAGAAGAAAATGAATGTTAAATGTTGGGCTTATTAACAGATTGACTAAGGGCAGACTACTAGTTCCCACTGTGAAAATATACTGAGAGAACATAAAAAATTAAAGTGTGAAAGTGGTTTGTTCATTTTCTCTGAGATTTTGAAGAGTTTGATCCTGCTGCACAAGTGATTCAAAAACTACTGGAAAAATAAGATCCTTCGGACCTAAAATTGGCATATTTTATTTATATATATACACATTGTTGTTAATCATAATTATTTTACTAAAATTTAGCTAAAGTTAAAATGAAAACAGAAAATGCAACAGCAACTAATTTCAAATATAAACTATAAAATATAATAATATTTCAATAATACTGAAATAACACTGATTTGAGTTGTCAATTTATTTTTTATTTTTTTGGACTATGCCAAGCACTTAAAATATTATTTGAATTTTTTAAAATGATTTTTTTTTTTATTACAATGTGCGTAACCACTCAAAAATGGGGCCAATTTAGATTTCTTTTTTGTTATTTGTAATAAAAAATCTTTGACAATAAAAACATTTGACAACAACAATTTACTAAAATAACTAAAACTAAAATGGAAAATTATTTAAAACTGTAAAGACACTTAAAAAAACAATAACTAATAAAAATTACAACAACAAAAATACTAAAACTTTAACTAAAATCAAAATAAAAAACTGAAAATACTAATTAAATTACATTTTTAAATATTTAATTAATTATTAAACAAAGTATGTATATACAATAGTACGTCAATTATTTGATTCAACTGATCAAATAATTTATCAAATATTCTATAATAATACAAGCTGATTAAAAAACTAATAAAAATGACAAAACAAAATTACTAGAACTTTAACTACAATTAAAATAAAAACTGTAAATACAAAAATGAATTCTCTGTCTCTTTCTCTCTATGATACATAAAAAAAATACTAGAATAACTACAATAAAAAAAATCATTTACTAACTTATTCACGTTGCTGATTGTCTTTTTTGAATCATTATTTGATCAGACTTCAAAAAATTACCTTTGGATTAAAAATGTATATATACAATTTAATTTGCCCTAATTTTACCCTAAAAAAATCACTCCTTTTTGTATTATATATAGATTTTTATTTGATAGATGACAAGCATTTATTTTGACACTGAATCAGACCTTTCCATTACACATTGGTTTCCACAATATCATGTTTTGGATGTGGCCTTCAGTGACATAATGGTTGGACATAATCCTCAGTTAATTCGCTCTCTCCAGTCGCTTCTCTCTCCATGTTTGACAGTGACAGACTTTATTTGAATATCAGTCAGTGAGTTACAGCAAACAGATGCCAGCAGCTCCTGACGTACATTTATCTGAAGCACAGATAAGATACGGCTCAGTGTCAGGCGTGAGAAATGGATGTGCTGTTGTTTAAAGCTGATGTATCGTTGTTTATGTCTGCAGACGAGTGCTGGATGCTGCCAAGAGGAGCAACCAGACGGGTCATTTCCTGTGGGTGGGGTCTGACAGCTGGGGCTCCAAGATCTCACCGGTCATTCAGCAGGAGAGAGTGGCAGAAGGAGCCATTACCATCTTGCCCAAACGTGCCACAGTGGAGGGTACGTACATGTAAAGACATGTAACTGACCAGTGCACTCCCATTCAAAAATCTGGGATTTTTGGCTCACCAAAGCTGTATTTATTTGCTCAAAAATACAGTAAAAACAGGAAAAATGTTAAATATTATTGCAATTTAAAATAAATGTTTTTTATTTGAATTTGTGTAAAAATGTAATTTATTTCTGTGATGCAAAGTTGAATTTTTGCATCATTACTCCAGTCTTCAGTGTCACATGATCCTTCAGAAATCATTCTAATATGCTGATTTGCTGCTCAACACTGCTTATTATTATCAAAGTTGAAAACACTTGTGCTGCTTCATATTTTTATGGAAATAGTAATACTTCAAAATAACAATTTATTTGAAATTTAAATATTTTGTAACTTTATAAATGCCTTTACTGTAATTTTGGATCAGTTTAAGGCACACTTGCTGATTAATAATAATAATAATAATAATAATAATAAAGTATTATTTTATATATATATATATATATATATATATATATATATATATCTGACTGACCCCAACTTTTGAACTGTAGTGTATGTGACTCTTGATCAAACATATTATGTGTTAGTAACAGAAATAAGCCAAAGGATTAATATTTAGAACCAGATGTTGATGTAAAGAAATATTAAAATAAAAACCTGAAAAAATGTTAATGATCACCAAAGTTTAAGAAATAAAACCTTAAGTTATGGTAAGTCATAAAAATTTCAATATTGCATATTTCTTTCTAGCTATGAAAAACTGTTTTTTTTTTTTTGTTGTTTTTTAACTCTAAATTAAGAAGTTAATAATTTGTGGGTGCAATATCTGTAAAATGGGTTTCAAAAATCCAGTAATCAATACACAACAGGAAAAATTATAAAATGGCATGGTAAGTTATGAAAAAAGTTATCATTTTATTTTATTTTTTATTTTTTAAATTTAATTAAATGTAATTTTTTAATTTTATTTAATTTTATTCCTTTGTCAATTAATATATACTGGGCAAATATCTTACAGTCATCTCAATATCAAAAAAGTGGCTCAGTATACATAAATTCAACCTACTATACTGCTATTACATAAAGTTCATTTTGGCTTCTGCTTAGAAGTCAACAGTCATAGCAAACTGATTCACCAGATTCTCATAGACTTGTATTGCAGTTTAGGAGTTCAGTTAGTGTGCTTCTCATCTCCCCTAGATTGCATTGCTCAGACTTAGTGGAGCTATTTATTCCTGCTCTCCAATGGTGTCACACAAGCATTGTGAACAAATTAGCGTCATGGTCCGACACTTAATGCCGTATCCATATAACGCCAAGCGCATCCGAGCCTCCTTCTGGTCGTTGTCTGCACTCAAGTAATCATAGCGCTGTCCCTCAAGCGCCGACTCTCAGGCCTGCAGGCACCAGCTCGGGAATAGACCCACCAATTAGAGCTCTTTTGTCAGAACACATTGTATAATTGTGTCTGTGGGGACACGGATTAGACGCAGGCATCCAGACAGGAATACCGTCGAGGATTTGCGCATGCTCTGCCACTTCACTGACACAAATGTGTGTCGTTCTTTCAGATGCTTATCTTCTTTTCCTTCACCTCTCTCTCCTCAGCATTCGATCGCTACTTCCGGAGCCGCTCGCTCTCCAACAACAGAAGAAACGTGTGGTTTGCTGAGTTCTGGGAGGAGAACTTTGGATGCAAGCTGGGGATGCATGGAAAGCGGCCAGGAAGCCTTAAAAAGTGCACTGGTAAGATGTGTTTGCATTCAATCTATTATTCTGTCCATTTTGCTGTGTTCACCAATTCGTTTCTAAAAGGGTTGTTGGTTTTAAAGGAATATTTCACCCTGAACTGACAATTTGCTGAAACTTTACTCACCCTTATGCCATCCGAGATATAGAAGAGTTTGTTTCTTCATCAGATTTGGAGAAATGTAGCATTACATCACTTGCTCACCAATGGATCCTCTGCAGTGAATGGGTGCCGCCAGAATGAGAGTCCAAACAGCTGATAAAAACATCACAATAATCCACACCACTCCAGTCCATCAGTTAACATCTTGTGAAGTGAAAAGCTGCATTTTTGTAAGAAACAAATCCATCACTAAGACTTTTTGTACTTAAAACCGTTGTTTCCTGCTAAAATATCCAGTCCACTATCCATAAAATTGCTTTCTGCAGTGAAAAAGTTGTCTTGTCTGAATTAGGAGAGAAATATGCACAGATCAAGCTCTGTTTACAAGTGAAAACAGTCCAAAACAGTTCTAAACAAATATGTTGGTAAATTTTGATATGAAAGAATATGAGAGAGGATGGACTTTTTCCACTAGAGGAAGTGTTATTATGGACTATGGAATTGTATTTTAGCAAGAAGCAATGGTTTGTTTCTTACAAACATGTAGCTTTTCATGTCACAAGATGTTAATTAATGCACTGGAGTTGAGTAATGTTTTTATCAGCTGTTTGGACTCTCATTCTGACGGCACCCATTCACTGCAGAGGATCCATTGGTGTGTAAGTTACTGAATGTTAAATTTCCCCAAATCTGTTCCCATAAAGAAACAAACTCATCTACATCTTGAATGGCCAGAGGGTGACTACATTAAATGCAAATGTTCATTTTAGTGTAAACTATTCTTTTAAAAGGAAAACGCAACAAAAGCTAAATGGTTTGAAGCGAGGCCTATAGGTGTATAAGAGCGGTGCTTTGTATGGACAGGAAATGACACGTCTCTGTGAGGCTGTCAGGTGCCACAGCTTGAGCAGTCAATGCAAACAAAGTGTGTTCCCGCTGTAAGCCTTCAGACAGATGTCTAGGTGACATTTGGACTGTTTCCAGTGTCTGACTCCATCACACCTTTCTTTCCTCTCTCCTGTCTTATAAGAGGCCACATATGACAGTCTAGGGGGCCGTTCACACAGAACACACTCTTGCGTTAAAAACAGCTAGACAGAGCGCAACACAGTTTAACAGAAGGCACGTTTATGGGTACATTAACTCCTGTTACGCACAGTTGTGCTAGTTTCCCTGACATAGTTACAACTTGTTTGGTAAAGCTGCAACTGTAAACATTTGATAGACTCAAGATATTTGACCCGCTTCCAGATTCATCTGATTGGTCCATAGATTTACAACTGCCTTTTTTTTTTCGTTGAGCTGTTTTTAACCATGTCCTTCTGCTGCATGTTTACATAGACAAACAAACTGACAAATAGTTTACTTATAGTTATGAAATAAAGATAGATTTGCCAGAATTTGGATTGCAAAATGTCTTATAAATTGTAATTTATAATAATGTTTTGTGAAAATGTGAATATTTAATTTAGAACAACAGCAATAATAACAATAAAAATAAAGTTTTAATAGTATTATTAGTAATAATAATAATAATAATAATAATATTTAATAATAACAAAATATTATTTAAATAAATGACATTTTATTTATAATAATGTTCAAATGTTTAATAATAGCAATGCATTTTTTTCAGAAATAATAACAGGTTAATATTAATATCAGAATAACACTGTACAATAATGTTCTATACAATAACATTAGTTAATGCAATATCTAACACATGCAAACAATAAACAATACTTTTACAGCATTTATTAATCTTAGTTAATGCTTTGTTTATATACTGGTACTATTTTTACATTTTAAGTTGTGTAATTCAGTGTGAGTTCATATATTATGAATGAAGATGAATTAACAATAGCATATTTTTAAATTTATGTTAACTTAGATAAACAAATGCTATAAAAAGGTGGTTAATTTTTAACTAATGATACCTAATGCGTGGTGTTCAGTGTTAATGAATTAACCCTTATTGGAAAGTGTTACCAAAATCAGTTCTGTATTGGTTGTCAAACCCTTAATAAAAATAAAAATAACTAGTATAATAACTAGTGTTTAAAAAATAATATGGGCTGATCTCTACATTTGTTATGATACAGTATCCTGGGGCGAATGTTGTAACAACAATATGGAGCCAATCTGTTGTCAGCTTGGAGCTGCCTGTCCACACACACAGACACACACACACACACACACACACACTGGTCAGATGGAGAGAAAGCTCAGTGTGTGTCGTGAGTCACTGCGCTAATTTGAGGGCAGCACAGAGCGCGTGACACAGAGAGGATCTCGTCTACCTGAGTGTGTCACTGCTCATGAGAGACTGCAACAGTCCTACAACCTCACCCAACAAAATGATCCCAGACAAACTAGGGTCAGACTATCAAAGTGACCGTGACTCTGTCGGATATCTACCTTGAGCTGCAGCATTAGAATTCAGATAACGTCGCAGTCTGCTGAGGCACAAGACCGCAGATTTTAAAGGAATAGTTCACCAAAAAATGAAAATTTACTCACTCTGACACCATCCAAGATATAGATGAGTGTGTTTCTTCATCAGATTTGGAGAAATGTAGCCTTCCATCACTTGCTCACCATTGGATCCTCTGCAGTGAATGGGTGCCGTCAGAATGAGAGTCCAAACAGCTGATAAAAACATCACAGTAATCCACAAGTAATCCAAAACACTCCAGTCCATCAGTTAATGTCTTGTGAAGTGAAAAGCTGCGTGTTCGTAAGAAACAAATCCATCATTGAGATGTTTTTAACTTCAAACCATTGCTTCTGTTTAAAATATGAGTCCTCTATCCATGATATTGTTTTCTCCGGTGAAAAATTCTGAATCAGGAGAGAAATATGCACAGATCAACCACAGTTCACAAGCAAAAACAGTTCAAAACAGCTCTAAACAAATATGTTGGTGGATTTTGATGTGAGAGGGTAATAGGAGATGGACTTGTAAAACAGTCTATTTCAAGGTTTACACTCTCTAAACCTTTTTTTTTCGGTTAATGGCTGAATAGTGCATAGGCAATGATATGTAAATGTGAGTGGTAATATGTTAAACTGATGTTTGTGCAGCCTAGCTGTAGATGGAGCTGCAATGCTAACGTTAGATTATCTCTACACTGCACATCAGACTTTTATTATTAGAAAAATCCACAACACGACCGACGATATAATACAAAAAGAAATAACACACTCAGAGCAGAGCTGCTATTAAATCTGCAATATAGAGGAGAATGAAATTTGCCGTCGAGCAGTAAGAAAGCCATTGCGAGTGACAGGATTTTAATGTCTCTGTGAATGTGCGCTTAGAAAAGTGCACCAGGAGAATGAACGCAACCCTCTGCTTTTATATTAGGAAACTTCCGCCACTTCTGATAGAATGTGCTTGACATAATGAACATAATTATACATCACACACACCGCCACCACTCACATTTTGTGACGTCTCAGTCATTCGCAATATGAGCTGTTTTTCGCACCCGAAACACAACAACGGTGCCATCAGGAAAGCGGAAAACTTCATCACACTCTTTCTTCAAACACACAAATAAATCATCACACCCAGCAGTCTTCATGAAAGCAGCACACTCTTTTAGCAACTTAGTTGTAGCAGATAAATATGGAAGCTTGTTTCCTCCACAGGATAAAACACAAAGGTACCTGTGACTTTTTATCTCACACTTCTGACATTTTCATCTTAAAATTCTGACTTGAGTCTTGTGAGTTTATATCTTGAAATTGGGAGTTTACATCTCTTTTCTATAAATCATGTAATTTTGATTTTTTTCTGCCTTTTTTTTCTTTAAAAATTTTTAAGTTTATATTTAAAAATTCAGACTTTTTTTTTCTATAAATCATGTAATTTTGATTTTTTTTTTAGTTTACATCTTGCATTTCTGACTTTCTTCTTTCTTTCTTTTTCCCCCTCACAATTCTTACTTATATATATATATATATATATATATATATATATATATATATATATATATATATATATATATATATAAAATTCTGAGTTTAAATCTCACAATTCAGGTTTTTTCCCCTCAGAATTTTGTTTACATCTCACGATTCTGATAAAAAGTCAGAATAGTAAAATAAGTCGCAGTTCTTTGAATTCTGAGTTTAACTCTTGCAATTTTGACTTTTTTTTTTTCTTCTAATTTTGAGTTTACATCTCACAATTTTGACTTTTTTTTCCTCAGAATTTTGAGTTTGAATCTCACTATTCTGTTTTTTTTTAAAAATCAGAATTCTACTAGACAAAAGTCAGAATTGTGGAAAAAGTCAGAATTGTGAAATAAAAAGTCACAATTACAGTACCTTTTAATTTTTTCCCTCCTCTTAAATGTCGTTGTATTGTGTTATGTTGTACATTATTACAGCTTTGGGTCCAAGACAAATTTCCTAACAAATAAAATATGTAAATAAAGTAACTCTAAACTGATTTTATTATCAATGTAGGACCCTTTACCCTTTGATATGTTTTCATTTGGAAGGAAGGAAGGAAAGGAGGTGATTTGTGGCCAAGTATGGTGACCCATACTCGGAATTTGTGCTCTGCATTTAACCCATCCAAGTGCACACACACAGTAGTGAACATACACCCGGAGCAGTGGGCAGCCAATGCTGCGGCACCCGGGAGAAGTAAATGCAGGCTTTGCTCAAGGGTCTCACCTCAGTCGTGGTATTGAGGGTGGAGAGAGCGCTGGTTATTCACTCCCCCCACCTACAATCCCTGCCGGACCTGAGACTCGAACCTGCGACCTTTGGGTTACAAGTCCGACTCTCTATCCATTAGGCCACGACTGCCCCCGTGTTTTTGTTTAAAAGTGAGTATTTCTTAAATGTTTACTCAGTATGCAGCACCATGTTTGTGAAGGATCTGCCCTGCTTGTATTGCAGTGTGTTTTAGTGGATGAAGAATCGGGGTCAGTGTGGCGGTCACAATAGATTTTTATGTCAGCCAGTGATGGAGTTTGTAGTGGCACAATATGCCAGGTGCAATTTTCTGTTGCATTGCAGCGACATGCTTTAATGCAAAACTACATTTTAATTAAAGCTACATGCTTTAATGCCTTAATATAAAGCATTAATCATCACTGTGTTTGCTTACATTCACAATGCGTATAAGAGATTTCTTATGTCATATCTGACTTAATTTGTGCATCTTGGTTTTTACGGGTATTTCTGTATGAAAATAATGATTGCACAATAAACCATGACAGCTTTAGCTGACTAATTGATATCGTTTTGTTCTCATTATGAAGCTTCTATCCACTTCCAATTGCATGTGGAAATGTTATCGACAGGCTGCCACAGCTGATGCAAACCTCTCTGCGTACAACACGCTCTCATTTTAATGCATGCAGTAACTCAAGCCACAAGGCCAGTGTCACAATCCAAAAGAAAAGAAGCACAGGACAAATAATACTGGTCATGTGTGCAGAATCAGGGGACACTGAGCCCAGGGCTGTGTTTCTACAACTATGTTTAAGCATAATGGAAACAGGAGATGCGGGTAATGAAAACTGACCGAAATAGAGCGCTTTCAGTGTTTGCTAAAGTAAACATCACTGTTACTAGTACTCAGAATTAGGCTTAGGGATTTGACAAGCCCTCTAACTTTAAATATTAAACCTAAGTGTTTAACTCATTTTTGTGCTCCAGACATGAGTTATTCCTCAAATCATGTGTCTTGTTGAGGAGAGGTGGTTTTTTGCCTTCAAATTTAGCACTGATAATATTAAGAACAATTAATAATAATTTAGCTCCAATAATAACTGAAGATATCTAAGCACATTAGAATGATTTCTGAAGGATCACGTGACACTAAAGACTGGAGTAATGATGCTGAAAATTCAGTTTTGATCACAGGAATAAATTTCATTTTAATATTTATTACAATAGAAAACAGTTTTTTAAATTGTAATAATATTTTACAATTCTACTGCTTTTACTGTATTTTTTTAACAAACATTTGCAGCCTTGGTGACTATAAGAGACTTGCAATAACATTAAAAAAATCTTATTGAACAGTACAATACACACACACACACACACACACACACACACTCACACACACTCACACACACATATATATATATATATATATATATACCCAATATTTGTGTGTGCTGTGAGTTTTTTAATTAAAAGTTCTGGTCTTTTTTTTTTTTTTTAAGCGTCAGTTCAGTTAGTTTGTAGTAGAGTTTATATGCGGTTGGATATTAAAACTGTGCATCTCGTCCAGTCTATGAATATATTTCCCAGGCGTCCACTCTTCTCCATCTACTCTACAGTGTCGCTCTTTACAAGCAATCAGGCCTCTTTAATTACACCACCGCTGTGATCCGTGTCACTACGACACGCGGCCTAGTGATTGATTCCACGCCAGCAGATTGTTTCCATGTTGATGATGCAAAGGTCACAATTCCGCCCACTTCTCATTAATAAAATCGTCAGAGAGCACGTGCAGAGCTCAAACGCTCTCCACACTCGTGTTTGTGTGATTTTTGCACCTGTGGTGGAAGTTATTGTGCAACTAACAGCCCTTGTTTACTCACTCATTGACCTAACGAGACACCATCCGCAACTTCATTACAGACAAGCCTGACGTTTCAGCTCTGCTTCACTGTCTTCAGTCATTAGACATATTGATGCTGGCAATCGATGGCTTCATTTAGGAAACAGCAGTATGGAAGGCCTATTGTGTGTTGTATTTAATGTCTGGGCTGTGTAGGATCACCGAAGCGCTGATAGCCTAACGGCAGCATGGCCGTCGCTGTCTACAAGAATGAGTCTATAAATATTTGAAACGACACTTCTACCTGGCTGAAGCATCTTTGGATGTGAAAGAGCTTTTTTTTGTCCTGACAAGACTGTGGGCGACGGTGGGTCTTTTTTGAGGCAGGTACATAGAGAATCAAAAACGCTTCACAAAGATCCCCCTAAATGCGCCGGATACGCATTAGTGTTGACACGGGCAGTGGGAAAATTGTGGCGCTGTTTTCCCAAGAGCCTATAAAACCCTTCAGCCGCTTGATTGTGGGAATTTTCACATCATACAGAGTTGTGCTTTTATTTAGCTGTTATTTATGTCATCTGCAGCATTCAAAAGCACTGAGGATTTGAACAAGATTGCACTGATGCATAGGAGTTTGTGGATGGCTTTATGTGTGTGTTTCTTTTTGGTTTTTTTCCTGTTTATAGTATGTCAAAAGTGCTTTTGATTTGGATTCAGTTATCAAGCATTTGTACATTTGTATATTTGTATTAAAACATTAAATTAAAATAAGAAATGTGAGAAAGCATCGGCAACTAGCTGAATATTAGTATTATTTTTTTTAAATAAATAACTTGCTGATCCCAAAATTTTAAACTTTATATCTAACAAATATATTATTATTATTATTATTATTATTATTATTATTCATGTGTTAAAATGTGTTAGAAATATTAAATGATTAACTTTGGTCAACGTGTTGTTTTTAAAAGTGCAATTTTTGCTAAATAAAAGTACAATTAAAGTATAGAAGTATTACTTTGAATAAAAGTATTAATATTGTATTTCTAAAAAGCAAGTAGATGAATGAATGAATGAATTAATTTATCGACCTTGAACTTCTGAAAGATTGTTTATATTATAATATTATTTTTTAAATAGTCAGTGACAGAATTCTGTATTTCTAAAAAATAAGTAGATAAATAAATTAATTAAATGATTTACTGACCTTGAACTTCTGAAAGATTGTTTATATTATAATTTTTTTTTTAATATATTTATTTTTTAAATAGTCAGTGACTGAATGAGTGTATGATTTGGGATGCATGTTACAGGTGTGATTTAAAGATAAAATATTAACCCTTGAGGGGCTGTTTACAACTATTTTGTAGTTTGAGACCCTTCACAGACTGACCTACAAACCCAAATTCTGCTTCTGAACTCTTTCTATCTCGTCTTCTTGTAAAGTTCTTGTTCTCACTCCATCTCGGTCACACTGACAGTGATTTGCAGTGACAAAGCAACTGGAAGTCATTCATTTTCAATGAGAGCTGGTCATTAGAGGAGACATGAGCCGCAGCAACCGCTAGTGATGTGACAAGTTCATTTTATTCAAAAGTGATTCAGCGACTAGTTGAGTAGGAATGCTATCTTTAACTTTACAACACATAAGGACGAGGTGCTATTGCAGTGCCGTGCAAAAGCACTTTATTTCGGTTTCATCTGAAACTCCAGATCAGAATGCAAAAGTGAATGAACTCCCATGTGCATCTGGTAAAAAGACAAAGAAGTGTTTCTTCATCTCCCTAAATAACAGCACTATTAGTTCTTGGTGGGTAACAGGCATGGCAGTATTAGCTGAACGATGGATGTCTGTGGTTCTTGGCTGTTCTGAGAGTTTTTTGGTTCATCATCGCACTTGTGAAGATCACGCACTCTCTTCAGACTCATTGATCTCTCAGACATAAGAGTGCTAGTCTTCTCAGACAGGAGACATAATGGAGTAAAGGGGTTTTTGAAGACAGCAGGCGGTGTTTGGAGTGCCATGCTGTGAATGCTAAAGGAGCTGCTTTTTTCCCATCATGCCCTCAGAAACCCGGTGTCAAGCTGAAATTCACATGCTTGCCTTTTATTAAAGAATCATCTAGCCTTGTGACATGCCGTTTTAACCTGTCTATATTATTATTTAATTTTTTGTTTATCATTTATTTTATTGTATATTTGATCATTTAATTATTTTATTTAATTTGATTTAAATTACAACAATAGGAATTTGAGGTTGGGATGTGCGTTATAGGCAGAAAATTATTTTAAATATATTCTCTCATTTGGTTCTTTAGGTTTTGGAGTGTAACATGATGTTTCATGAGGTTCCTCCCCATTTGTGCTTTGCTTATAATTTGTCTTTTTTATTTCTCCATATCGCCTCCTACACTGAAAGCAATGAATCTGCTCTCTCTATCTGCGAGACTCCTCTGCTGCGCCATGCAATTTATTACCCTGAGTCGTAATTAAAACCCAGCATCCTCAGTTGGGACTCGCACCTTGCAGTGGCTCTGCTGAAACAGGAAGTCTAAATAACCCTGACTTCCTGTGCAGACGCCACACCTGGCTGCTCCGGCTGACGAGACGAATCCGACTGTTGTTAGATTGGTGTCAAGAGCTCAGCTGGTCTCGCCTTCCCGGCAAACCGTATCCTAGCAAGCCCTGGAGAGCACAAGGTGGCAGAACCTCAGCCGCAACTCTTAATGCGATTTCACGCTCCGTCTTATTGCCAACAATAAGACTAGTCTCTAGCGCCACGCGTGCTTTGACTCTTTCTTCCACCAGCCGAGCGCTTACACAAAGACTAACCTGCTGAAAATTATAGAGGGGAGAACGGTTGGAAATAAAATAACTGATGTCAGGATGTGTTTAGCCTTTCCTCAAATAAATCAGAGCTGCTTAAAAACAAGTATTGGAGTGGTGACAGCGAACAGGGCCGCTGTGTGAGCCGTAATGACTCGGGGAAAGAGGGCATCGGGTGTCGGACAGCATGAGTGTCAGTCTCATTTTGAAGTTCAGGAATCCCATCAGCTTGGAGAAATTGCAGCGATGGGTTCAGAAATGTGTTCTCCAATGGCAAACAGGATCGGCTGTCTGGAACACGGTCAGATGCATTGGCTTTTTGGGCTGTGTTGCAGTGGCCGGAGGCAGACCCCTTATTCTGTCAAACGGTGCCTTTTCGGTTTGATTTTTAAGTACTTTATTGGATATATACCCCCGGTTTCACAGACAAGGCTGAAGCCTTGTCCTAGACTAAAATGTAAGTCTTAGCTGTTTCAAATGGAATAAATTTGCACTGACTCATCTTAAAATATAGCAGTGCCTTTGTTTTGTCTCAGGATGCACGCCAGTAATGTTTTTTTCTAAGTATGTTTATAAAAATGACTTAAATGTCCTAATTGAACTATGGCCTAATCCTAGCTTAGTCTAAGCCCTGTCTGTGAAACTGGGCCATAAGGTGTTAATAAAAATGGCACTCTTGCTATTTCAAGCTAAATTAATGCATTTAAATATATCTTGGGATATTATTATACCTTGAGAAAGATGATGATGTTTGTGAAGTTGTGAAACTGTACCTATTAGAAAGAGAATTAAATACTGGTGTGTACTTACATATTTACATATTTAATATTCACTTACTGTCCCCTGTTGGGGATTAAAAAACAATTGCAATTTAAAAAAAGATGATATGATGATAAAAGTGATGAGAGGAGACGTTAAGCGATGCTAAATATGTGTGTGTGGGTGTGTTTATAGAATTGTAATGTTTTTACACAGTTGACTAATTTCATTTTTTATATAAAAGTGTTTGGATTTTTGAAGTGTTTATATATTTTTACAGATACATGTATACAGTATGAAGGACACATCTGGCTGTCAAGGCGCCGGTCTGATCTGGGTTTGTTTATGTTGTGTCCTGGTCTGTCTGGAGCACTATTGTCTGTTGTGCTCTCTTGTCTATTGTTACCCCGTCCCTCTTGTTACCTTATTATTTTGTTAGGGTTAACAGCTGTTTTAGATAATTAGTCACCCTTTATATTCCCCTCTTGTTTTCTGTCCTGTGCCAGATCGACTCTCTGCTCTGCTGAGTTAACCTGGCTCTTGTCTCTGTTGACTGTTCCTATTGTTGTCAAGCCTAGTCTTGCATAGTTTCCTTTGCATTTATTTTTACCTTTTGATATTAGGGTTTTTTCTTTTGATTTAGTTCTGTGCTATCTAGTTCCTTGTTTTTTGAGCTCCTGCCTTTTAGTTTAGTTTTTTTTTGTTTTTCCCTTTTCCCCTTTTGCTCCCCAGCTCCCCCTTCGGCTCTGGCTGCTGGACTCCCTACTGCCTGCCTCCTACCTCCCATCCCTCGCTGCCCAGCTCTACCAGGTTCTATCCATCCAGCTGCTCAGCTATTATCAATCTCGTTCACCAGCCTCAGGAGGTCCCAGTTAAGTCAGCCAGGCTTCTGCCTTCATCCTCCTGGAACCACTCTCCCTCTCTCTTTCTCTCTCACCGTCGCCATTCCCTGTGCCCTGGTGTTCATTGGAGAGCTTGTCTGTCTCATAGCTCTTGGACTGTTGCTCTCTGCCAATCACTCAGAAACCCCTATCCTAAATGCCTCCTGCTGAGCTGTCATTCTCTGCCACGGCCCTGGCTGGAATCTCTCCTGGTTACCCTCTCAGACAGTGGCTAGTTCCTGAGTTCCTGTTTTGTTTGAAACTCAATAAATCTCTGTTATCCCTGCAACTGATTCCTCTTCCTTTACCATCCTGACACTGGCATCTGTTTTACAGAATGACTGATACTGATCGGGTGTCATTTGTTTGGAAATGCAGTGATCTATTTCTTATTTTAGGTTTAAAACAGCCCTGAACACTTCAGTTCAAGTGCTGATGTTGACAGGTACTGATGTTTTTCCAAGCTTGGCTTGAGTAATGCAGTCAGATGTGCATATATTATGTGTCCTCATTAGCATAAGATAGCATATAGAATGGTGATTGTCTCAACGTTGGCACACCAAGACGTAATTCAGAGTAAGAGAAAGAAAAAGTTGGAAGATGGACAATTTGTGTATATTCATGACACTGCCAGTCATTACGATCAGCTCTGAATTCAAGACAGATAGCGTTCTTTTTCTATGATACTGTGAGCCTGCTACAAAACTATAGAGAGAGGAAACTATTTAGTCTTTTTAACAGTAGTTCTCCAGAGATGGAAGGGAAATGTGAGCAGGTCTTCGATGAAAGGGAGGGGATTTAATTTACACCACTAATTGACATTTAATTTCGACGCTTGTTGTTCTCATTAAGCTGTCCGTCATCCGTGCTGCCATCAATCACTCAATAAGCATCAGTTTATTTCCTTTCCTGCTCAACAGAGACACAGAAAAGCTTGCACACTTGCCGTATTAAACATAAAAACAGGACATTGTTGTGTGATTATTGTATTATCACTCAAAGGCCCTCAGCTCCAGCTCTGAATTGAGGGAGTGCATGAACTTGTGTATTGTGGCACTGCTGGTATTGGCTGCTTATGAGTAATTGCTCATGTTTGTATGTTTCCTCATTTGTAAGTCGCTTTGGATGAAAGCATCTGCTGAATGAATAAATTTACAACAAACAAAAGCCAAATGCTGTTGTATTCATTGCTGATACAGTAGTATAGCAGTATGATAGCAGTATTATATTATATTATATTATGTTTTATGCATACATGCATATGTTTGTGTAACTTTTGTAATGTATAATGTGAAAAAATATACATTTTACATTTAATTGCATCATTTATTGTTTATATTATTTATTTTAAATATGTAAAATGTTGAAAATACATTTTATTTATATTAGATATGTATTTATAATATTTAAGTTTATAAATTTATTGTTTATTTTTGTTATATATAGTAATTTACATATTTATTATTATACTATATTTTATATTACTTCATTATATGTTTATATTATACTCCGGTTTATATTATTTTTATTATTTTATTACATTTTAATAATTCTATTTATACTGTATTTAGGAATATTTTAATTTTCATTATTTACTACAATATTTATACTATTATATATTATAATTTAATATATAGTATTTGTTTTAAATATTCACCAATATGTTTCACCAGTCGGCTTCCAGCTAGTATTGCTTTCCGAACATAGCTCATGATTTTGATTGTGAATGGTCTGTCATTGCGGAGGTGTGACCACAAATAAACCCGATGTTCACCTTGTTTTGACACTGGGAGTTTTCTCTGGCCTGTTCTGTGTGTCGTATTAATCACACTGTTCAGGTCGGGTAATCTATCTAGTTTTTGGAAGACCAAATGCATCATTTTCCCATTGCTCTGAAAGCGCTATAAAAGTGGATTGGATTTCATTTACAGGAGCCTATTAATTCCTCACTGACAGCAGAAGCGATGGAGGACTCCAGGTCTTGCTAATTCACCTTGCCCACGTTTTATTTATCCTTCATTGTGTCGAAAACCGTGGCGGGAGAAGAGAGATCTTCCGGAGGCATCCGATGCTAAAATACACCAAGTTGGAAAGTGCTCTGGTGATTATGAGAGAAATAATCATAGATGCCCGAGCCAAATTCAATTTACGCACAACAGCTGGAATATTTGTTCCGAACGGCAGGCGTGATATTACTTTTGTCGTCTCGAGAGATATGGAAGAAAATATTTGTTTAGAAAGAACACATTTTTGCTGCTTTAACGGGCAAAGCGTGTGCATCAGATGGCCGGCGCACACGCCTCCTCGAGGATTTGATTAGCTAATTACTCTAATGAGTGGCTACATTTGAGAAACATTAAATAGCAATTTATTAAGAAGAGAATTGCTGCATCTGCAAGAGTGGATTCTCCAAATGAAACATCTTATGCTGAGCTCTCTGTTTGTTCAGAACGTGTGTTTTGTGTGTGTTCGTGCAGGTCTGGAGAAGGTGGGCCGCGACTCCAGTTATGAGCAGGAAGGGAAGGTGCAGTTTGTGATGGATGCGGTTTATGCCATGGCACACGCGCTGCACCGCATGCACAGGGACTATTGCTACGGATACCCCGGCCTCTGCCCTCGCATGAGCAATATCAACGGAAAGGAGCTGCTGGGATACATCCGGAACGTTAACTTCAATGGTGAGTGCTTGGATATTCAGCTGAATAACAATTAGACAAGTTCACAAGACACAGGTCTTTCAGGGCCGAGTCCAAGTCTCAAGAGTGCGGTTCACGGATGCAAGTTGTTAAAATGCAAGTCAAGTTTCAGTCAATTTGATTGGCAGCATATAAGTCTGGTTTCTGGCTCTAATGCTTAACAGAGGCTTGGTTGTAAATACAATTAGAAAGTTTGTGGTCAGTAAGGTATTTTTTTTCTGTAATAAAGGAATATTTTTATTCAGCAAGGATGCATTAAATTGATCAAAAATTACTGTAAAGACATTAAAAATAGTGCTGTCAAATTGATTAATCCTGATTAATCGCATCCAAAATAAAAGTTTGTGTTCACATAATATATGTGTGTGTACCGTGTATATTTATATGTATATATAAATACACACACATGTATATATTTAAGAAATATTTTCATGTTAGCACAAACTTTTATTTTGGATGCGATTAATCGATTTGACGGCACTAATTAAAAATGTTACAAAAGATTTCTATTTCAAATAAATGCTGTTTTGAACTTTTTACCCAAAGAATCCTGTGTATATATATATATATATGGGTTTTATAAATATTTGTTTACACAGTACAGTTTATAACATTTTTGTTTACTTATAACAATTTCTACTAATATATTTAACATATACACTATATATTGAATTGACTTATATATTTATATTTGGATCACAAAAAAGTTATTATTTCCTAAAAATGTGAGATGGTCCTTACTGCAGAACACAAGATTCAGGGGGCATGGTTGGATCTAGATCCAACTCCTCCCACCTTCCATATACCTAAACCTACCCGTCTCCACCCCCTGATCCCTAAACCCACCCATCTACACCCCTAAACCTACCAATCTCCACCCCCAGATGTGGATCCAACCACGCCCCCTGGATCTTGTGTTCTGCATTGAGGGCTGCTGAAAAATGTGCACACTCAAGTTTGCTATGTTGTGATCAATTAAGAGACGTGCAAGAACCAATGACATTAGAATGAAACAAAACGGAATTTTGTGTTTCACAAAAGAATTTTTTTGCAACATGGGAGTGAATAAATGATGAAAGAATTCTCATTTTTCAGCTATTCCTTGAAGCCTTATACAGTATAATGTGCATTAAAACCATATTAATGAAAGTTATTATAAAGTGTTATGCCATATTTTACTATGCAGCGCCATGGGCATGTCTATTACTGATGCAGCTTCTCATGTTAGCCGCAGAGCACTTGTCTATGTACATATTCAAGTGTGTTCACTCATTTTTCATATTTCTTACTTCCAGCTTCATTCATTAATTCTTGCAATCACAGATCGCCGTTCTTGCCTCTCATTGTGTTTGCCATTTCTCTTCCAAGTTGCACCGCGGTCTTACGACATCCCTCAGTGACCCTTAACATCATCACACATGCATCAAAGCAGAGACCGGAAAATGTGAGTTAAGCGCATGCAGGGGTGCTCGTATTTCTTCTTAATGTGGCTTGTGCGTCTTAATAAGAGCGCATTATAACTCGTGAGGCGAGAGCTGCACGTGATTGACTGTTTTCGTTTCCCTCGTGCGCCTTGAATCGTGTTGAAACAAAAGAAGTTAAACATTCTCTTTGAAACCATATCAAACGAATCATTTAAATATTAGTTTTGCTCTGTGCGTCTTCGCTACTCTTTCATTTTTCTATCCCCCAACTCCAGTGTTTTGTTATCATCTGCTTATGTTTGCCTTCAAGTTGTGTCATTTGCGTAACTGCAGTTGAGCGATTAAGGTGGTGGGGCTGCGTGGGAGTTAATAGTTAATTCGCTTTCTTGCGGGCAATGCAACCTGGGTTATTTGTTCCACCACCTTGCGTTCCTCATTGACTGTGTTTGAAGTGAAAGACAGATATGGAAAATTCACTGACAGCGTGTGCATTCCTGAATGTGACCAGAAATGTCATTAGAGAAAGAGACCTGGTTGCTGTTATTCTGCTGTGCAAGTATGACATGTATTGATTGCACATTTTGATGAAGTAATGATTTCTGAAGAATCACATGACACTGAAGACTGGAGTAATGATGCTGAAAATTCAGCTTTGCATCACAGGAATAAAGTGTTTTAAAATATATTCAAATAGAAAACATTGAAAGCCCATTTCCAATATGGAATAATAAAAAGAACTGAATAACTGTGACTTTTTTTATCTGACAGTTTTGACTTTTTTTTTTTTTTTTTTTTCCTGAGAAAATTCACAGACTTGCAAGATATTCTATATTTATATTTTTGTTTATATATATA